>APFE031125142.1:38853-109842 GCA_000404065.3 Pinus taeda
ACTATAGAGGCAGAATACATGGCAGCCACTCATGCAAGCAAGGAAGCAGTTTGGTTGCAGAGATTGTGTTCAAGTATGGGGTTAGTACAAGAATCTATAAGGATAGACTGTGACAGCGAAAGTGCAATTTTCTTGGCAAAGAACCCTGCATATCATTCAAAGACAAAGCACATAGATGTTTAGTATCATTTTGTGAGGGATATGATAGAAGACAAAAAGGTGTTGCTAGTAAAGGTGGACACTTTGAAGAATACTACAGATGCATTGACAAAATATGTGAGCTCTGAGAAGTTCTCTTGGTGTGGAGAGACAATGGGCATTTTAGGGCTAGAAAAATGACTAAGCTCTCTTGTGGCCCCCTGTGGAAAGAAAGCAACAAGTGGGAGAATGTTGGGTTGTGTTATATTCTTTCCACAACTAGCCCACGTAGTTAACCGGGGGTTAAAAGGGGGGGTCACATGGGGTTTGAGGTGTACCTGTAACCCCACTTTATGGGGTCCCTATGTTAGGTTGTGCAGACCCACCTATGGTTTTGTGCATGATTTTCGCACATGTTTTTGGACGCGATGGTTTTCGGTCCATGTTATTGGACGCGATGGTTTTCGGTCCATGGTATTGGATGCTTCAGAATGTGTAAATATGTATTATAACATTGAAAGGGACATAATGAAAAATCACGTTGGCAGTCCCACTTTTGGGATCCATTGGGAAAATCTCTTTGTATATGTGTTTTATGTGTTATGCTCTCGCATTGTTTATTTTTCTGTGTTTTAGAATTCGTATGCAGGTAATTTCTGTACGAGTTTAAAACCTACATACATCAAGTATAAATGGATGTATTGTGTTGCACATCGGGTGTAGGTGTACGAATGTGTTGTGTTGTACACTAGGTTTAGGTGTATGTATTGTGTGGTGGTGTACACCGGGTGTAGGCTCATGTATTGTGTTGTGTTGTACATTGGGTGTAGGTGTATGTGTTATCTGTGAGGTGTAGATGCATGTATTGCATGGTGCTGTATTCCATGTGTGGTTGTATGTGTGTGATGTACACTTTGTGTTTGGTGACATGTGTATTCGTTATGGTTGAGGAGAAGACATTGGGTGTTTGTCGGGTGTGGCAACTGATCTGGTGAGCGTACAAAATACAGACAAAGGTAGAAGCTAAGGATTGACTAAAGGATAAGTATCAATATTTTATTCCAGTTTAATTAGGCATTCTATTTATGATTATGGTCTATGATGAATTCTGGCTTATGATGGTTACATGTGAGTTATGATTTTGATTTATGATGGTTGCGTTTTGAGCTAACCTGATGTGATATATTTATACATGATGATTTGGTAAAAGATGCTAGTTGACTTGTTGTAATAGGAAGTAAACAAGATTGTAAGTGTACCTTATTGACAAACTACCAATGAGGTATAATTTCAAGTTATTTTGATTTATTTTAAATCTAATGGAAGTTATGTGCTTGGTATAGGAAGCACGAAAATTCCTGGTTGGATGGTTGAAATTGACTACAAGAGTTAGTAGCAGTAGTGAAAGACATTGGAAAATGCAGAAGTATGTTGGTAAAGCACTTCGAGAATAGGGCCATTGTGGTACATTGGTACTCAATAATGTCCATTGATTTGCATGAGCATGCTATAACATGTATGATAATTTTAAGGCAGGGATATGCCTTGGCTTTTATATCTTCCGATGCAAGGAAGCCTTTCCAAGGGATGGTTTGCTTGAGGTGGGGGTGCCTAAAAAACTCGGAAAGTTTGTGACTGTACGAAAGGGGGTGACTGGATTTCCTGAGGGACTGTGTAGCAGAGAAGGGAATGCAGGGGATGGATTTGTTTTGGTAATTAGTATTGCCAGATGGAATTAGATGCACATTGGGAGTGCACCCTGGAATAATGAGTTGGTAACTGTTCACTGAGGGGAAATGTAGCACATGATTGTAGCGTTGGACATTGGATGCAGATTTGAATTTTTAGTGGATTTTGGACTTCCTGGGAAGGAGGTGAATCCTGATATTACTTTGAGGGTGGAGGTGTGAGCCTCTGGATTCCCTTGTTGCAGATGTAGGCTTCGTATCCTTTATTTGTTGATTGAGTTAATGTGCATATGTGTATATCATTGTAAATATTGTATCGATTTGGATTTATAAAACTCCATAGATAGTATGGTTATTTTTTGGTTGAAGCAAATGTGTATGTTTATATGTGGTTATTGTAAATACTGTAATGATCTATGTTGTAAATCTCCAGTAAATGACATGTTTGTCATATTTCAATAGTGGTAATTGTAAACACTGCAACAAGCTGTATTATAAAGCTCTATCGGCAGTATGCTTTGTTGTTAGAAGTCTTGTTTGTTAGGTAATTAAACACCAAGGACGGTTTTCCCCAAAGGGGGAGGGTTCTGTAACAACTTGTTTAAAATTCCATGTAAAATATATAAGGCCATGATTATGGGACAGGTATTCCAAGATGAATGGTGGGAAAAACATCCTAGTGGGTGTTCATTTTAGTTATTATGGCTAAGGAAATTGGAAAAGGCAAAGGAAAAGGCAAATGATTTGGAAAGGCATAAGGAATTTATTGACATTTGTTTATGAAAATAATGGAAATTAGGAGAAAAGGAAGGTGAAAGGTCACAGGTCGCATGTGAGGAGGAAAATGAAGGAAACTAATGGAAAATGAAGAAAATAGAGGCCTCATTAATAAAAAGGCTCCTGAGGCTCAGTGGGTAAGCTTTTAACAGGTTTTGGAGGAGCCCTCTTCAATTCTCTCTCTCTCTCTCATACTCTTGGACACTTAGAGTTTCTTGGAGCACTCTTAGAAGGGTGTGGCATACTTGGAGTTTTGGAGCAAGAAGGCAAAGGAAGAGTAGGGAAGCACAAGAGGACATCATGATCAACAACTACATTGGATGTTTCTTGCAAGTATTGAGTTGCATGTATGTTTTACTCACTATTTTTGGCATGCATGGAATATGCATGTGGTTTGCTAGTTGCGATCTGTCATTGACATGGAGGATTGCTTGGAGTGACAGTGGATTGCCTAGCCTTGCCATTTTTTGGATAGCCATGGTGTTGTGTGTTCACTAGGGGAATTTTGAGGTCTAAAATGGGCCTCCTAAGAAAAATGTACAACCAAAATAAACTTTATAGTAACCAGTAGGATTCAAGATGATGATGTCAGCGATGGGGGATGATTCACCATTTCTAGAGTAAAAATATTAAAAAATAATAAAATAATAAAATAACTTTTTCAACTCATCTTTTCAACTTATATCCTTAAGGTTTTACTCAAATTTCAAGTGGGAGTACTCGTCGGATGCAAAATTTAATTCCTCATCAAAGGAGTACCCATGTTTCATACTTTCGATGAATCATGCTACATGAAAAATGAGAAATACATGAAAAAACGTGATAGCAATCACGTTTTTTCATGTATTTCTTATTTTTTGTGTAGTAGGGTTCATCGAAAGTCTGAAACATGGGTACTCCTTGTGTTAGAGTCTTATAATAATAGGATTAATAATTTTTAATTGGCTATGGTTAGTCTTGTAATATTGTACATACTTTTTCTTTCTGCAAAATGTTTTCCATATTAAAAATTAAAAAATGTAAAAAGGGTTTGTCCTAAAAGAAATATCAAAGGACAAAAAGAAAAAGAAAAGATCAAAAAAAGGGAAAAATATGGACCCCAAATAAAAAATAGATCATGAAAGTGTGCAAATTCAAGTGCCACTACTTTTACTCTTATGTGAAAAATAATGATTGTGTGTAGCTGTTGGGCATGAAATCCCCCCCACAGCGTGTTTTGGTGCTCAAAGCCCAAGTTTTGGTCAAATAATTTTGTAAGACTCTGTGAATTGCGGGCGTAGAGCACGAAATGTATATTCAGTCATAGGGTTGTTCGCCCTAAGTTTTGTAATGTAATGTCATGTTGACCTACCCATGGTCCACAGACCATGGGATTGTATAAGTAGAGCGAGGCTCTAAGTTGTAAAGATAATTAGAGATAGATGGAAGTCTAGAAGATAGCGAGCATAGAGAAGAAGTCTAAGTGTCATGGGTCGTAGTAGTAGGAAGAAGCTCTGCAGATGAGTGTGCAGAGGCCTAGTAGAGTCTGCGGTTGAGTACGCAAACCCCTACAGCTGAGTGCGCAGGGTGAAGTTGAGTCTGCACCCAAGAAGAAGAATAATAAAGAGAAGTTTGATTCCAAATACTGTTTATCTATTTTTGTATGATTTTCTATGCATTTATACTGTTTTGTTTATCGCACGCACTTATATGAATATGGAACATTGTTAAGTATAATTGGGCTTATATAGATAAGTTAAGTAATCGGATAATATCGGGTTAATAGTAAGGAACTTAGGTAATAACACGGATCGTGCCTCGAGCAGGGTTGTGCGAAGGCAACATCGCCGGCTACGAGGTACTGATAAGTGCACGTAGCAATGTAGGGTCAAACTATGGACCACTGAAAAACCATCAAACATATCTAGGGTGCGGAAACCTGGTTCTAGCACCCTCCCATACTACTTCGGGTGAGACCTCAGTCTGAGCTCCCGCGGACAGTTGTTGAAAGGGCCAGTAGTACCAAGATTTGTTTGTCTAAATCATCTCTGAACCTAGGTCAATTCCATATAAGCCAACAAATGGTTCCATTGTTGGGACTGATATCTGCATAAGGGATGTATGATGTCATGTCACTGGAATCCAATAAAGAAAGAAATTGAAGGGTGGGTGGAAAAGAAGATTCACGAGTTCGCAATGCAAGAAAACATGAATCCGTGTGTATCCAAGGAACAGTGGTTGGAGCACTACTTATATATGGAAATCCATGAAATTTTCTTTGCATCCTTTCCTTCTGAGCTGTATGAGTGGATTGCGAAGTTAGCAGACAGTCAGGGAAGGTGTAGGCTCGATAAACCAATTGTGTGGACTTCGGAATTAGTGTGCAGACTAGAAGCATCAGGAGATAAGATCACGCGAGCTATGGACCATTGGCTTGATCGAATTATAGTGGATTTATCACTGAGTTTGTGATAGATATGACCATTAGCTACAGTGAGGCGGATTGATGCTTCCTCAAAGGACCGCAAGGTAAGTATATTAAATCTTTGAACACTTGGATTTAGATGTTATTGTGTGAAAAGTGGGTTATGAAAATAAAGCAATGTTTGGGACTACACGAAGTGGGAAGATCTACAGATGCGGAGGTAGTAAAGAATTGGAAGCTAGTCCCTTAATTTCACCCTTGCGGGAAAGCGAGGAAGAGCTCGTGAGAGTTTCCCCGAGAACCGTGGTCAGTCTGATAAGGAAGCGAATTCCGAGCTTACCACCTCCACCTACACCGCCACCCGTCTCACCTTCCTCACCTCCATCTCCACCCACCCCACCTCCGCCACCACCATAGTTCAGTATGGAGAGTGCGATTAAACTACCGATATTCAGAGGAGTAGGGAATGAAGATCCAGACTAATTCTAGTTCATGGTAAGGGCGGTATGGGAAGCACAAGGAGTTGTGGATGACAATATTAGGAACGCTACGTTGGTGAGCGCGTTGCAGGATCACACATTATTATGGTACATCAAGCATTCTAATGACCATCCAAACGTTGGAATCACAGAAATCTAGGTCGTGTTGAACAGGGAATTTAGCAAGCCAAGGTCGAAGGCAATTTTAATTATCAGGTTTAAGGAGATTATGATGCTCCCAGGCGAGACCCTCTGGGATCTGGACCAAAGATTGAAGAGTATGATTCGCGAAGCCAACATTACTTTAACGAATGGAAAACACCACACATGGTTTGTAGCATCACTAACACCACATTTAAGGATGGCATTGTCACAACAAAAACTTTCCACCCAGACCAAAGCTTTGGAGATGGCAATGTTATTGCATGAGACTTATATACAACCTCGGTCTAGTAGTCCAGCAAATCCACACACAACTAAAAAATCTATGTCTAGAAATGCAAAGTTTGAAACAAGACATGACACCTCGGCTAGAGGTGCGGGAGGAGGTATGGTGCATAAAATTCAAAGGCCAGGGGCATGATAAGGATCACCATCTAGTGTTCACGAATTACAAGGAAGGAGGAGGGCTGATGCCACTAAGACCTGAGGCACGAGTAGGACCAAGCACAGATCCTGCTCTATGGTGCGTGATCTATCAGATAGGAGGAAATCACACTACGGATAATTGTCGCTTATTGCAGAAGTATACGTAGATGTCCCAACAATTGTTTTGTAATTTATGTAGGTCGATAGGGTATGATGAACGCACATGCAGAAGCTATGAACTAATGATGGATTGGACTCGTGCCTACAGGGTGCAGACTGAAACACGAACCCTTGACCCAAATGCAGGAATGGCACGCGTTGGATTTTAGGGGTGCAGACAAGGTCGAGGTCGAATGGGGCTAGGAAGGGGTCGCAAACAACTAATTTGTTACAATTGTGGAGGGCCAGGGCACTATGCCCATGAGTGTACAAACCCAAAAAGGACATCATGTTTTTACTGTATTCAGTTTGATCATGAGGAAGAAGACTACCCTACATTGATAGCAAGGCTATGCGAAAAAGTGGTACTCCAGCCTCCTCAGACTCAAAATTTGCAGATGATGAGGTCTGAACCGTGCGAGGAAGACCCGAATGTAAACATAGTAATCATGAGCGGTATGATCACTAGCGATGATAAAAGTAAACAGTTAGAATAAAGTGTGTGGGTTCAAAAGGCTCCTACAAAGGAACCCAAATTTTATCTAGAACACGCGAAGGAGACATTAATGGAAGCTAAGAAGAGCTTCACAGAGGCCTCCACTTCAGGTGGTAAGGATCAACTTGAACCAAGGATGGATCCTTCAATGCTCACTACCTTTTTGGAGACATGCATGAAATTGCTACGTGACAACAAGGCAGTAAAAGGACTACATGAACCTATCGCTAGGTGTGTGGGCTTAGGAGAACCGTGCATGGTCTGGAAACTAGGAAAGAATGCATTGTGCATAGGAAGGGAAATGAGGTTGACTGGGAAAATCGGCGAGTATAAAATGGATTAGGTAATCCTAGATCTCAGATCGGATGTGAATGAATTTCTGAAACAAACATGGGAACACATGGGTAGACCTCTGCTAGAATGGTCCACTATTCAGTTATCAATGGCGAACCAACAAAAGATCTTGCCCATGGGAAGATTGCAAGGGGTAACAGTGGATATTGAAGGTGCAAGCATGCAGGTGGATTTTGAAGTAATAGAGATTGTTGATGACAACAATCCCTATCCTGTGTTTCTAGGAATATACTTGGCCACTGATATGAATGGAGTCATAAATCTAAAGAAGCACATAATGATTTTTGAGAACAAGTCTCTTCGCATAGTAGTACTACTAGATCCAGCCAAAGGAGCACAATACACTGAACCGGTGTGCGACGATGATAGTGATGACGATATTAATTGCATCTACAAGATAACCATGTGAGAAGAGGATTGGGTAAACCCATCTATAGATGGAAGGATTTCATGGGAGCGTGAAAGCTCCTGTACTTCAGATTCAGATGAAGAGATAGAGCGATGGTAGAATTGACTGCACGAAGTAACAACACTTAATTGCAACATGATGGTTAGATCACTGTGGTGCATGACAACAGAGGTAGGGGATCTGCCTACATATGATGGGTGGACAGGGTGGATGAATTCCTTAACAAATTTGAAAGCGTAGTACCAGAACAGGAGAGGTTCGATGCTCTGAAATGGGCACTACGCGTGACACCCGCAAGGTGGTGGTGTATACATCAAAGAAGTTTTGAGGATTGGCACAGATGTAGAAGGATGATGCACCTATGATTTGGGAAATCGAAGATATGTCTAGCAAACAAATATGACGGATGGGATAACCCACGTACACACCTCGCAAAATGGACCAAGGGTTATGGGGAAGAGCCACAACCTGAATCGATACATTCATTCTATCATATTGTGGATGTCATACCCATGAATTGGTATAATAAGACGGAGCTCTGCCATGGTACGCGTGAATGGGATGTCTTGCGTGACGTATTTCTGTTAACTTTCATGTTTGAATATCGTTGGTGGGATATTGTTGACGATGCGCTATAGGTAGTAAAAGCAACTATCTTCAAAATACCCCAGAAGCCAGTGGAAGTACCTCAACCAGAATGGGTGACACAACTGAGCTGCGTGCTAGAGTGTTACAATGTAAATGTTGAGGAGGATGATGAGGACCCATGAAATATTAAAAGTCCAGAAATAGAAGGCTTTCGCGAGGTTCAAGGACCATCAATTGAGGATCCTGACATCACCGTGCTGCTAAAAACAAAGCAGGTTAACATTAGAACAGAGGCAGAACCGAAGTACGCAACGCTGGGGGACTATTTGGAAGAAGCCATGCTGGATAAGGTCACTGAGTTACTCCGCGAATACCAAGACTTGTTCCTGACCAAAATTACTGACTTAAAAGGGATCGTTAGTGACTTAGGGATGATGAAGATAACGTTGAAACCTGATGCGAGGCTAGTTAAATAGCAACCTTACCGTTTGAATCCAAAATATAAAGAAAATGTCCGTGAAGAATTAGACAAAATGCTCACAGCCAGAATTATTGAGACAGTGGAAGAATCCGACTAGGTGAGTCCTATGGTAGTACAGGAGGAAAGGCAGAAGGGTGAAATAAGAATATGCGTGGACCTTAGGAAGCTAAATGACGCCTGTGTACACGATCCATTCCTGAGACCATTCACAGATGAAGTACTAGAGAATGTTGGCGGTCATGAAGCATACTCATTCATGGATGGCTTCTCAGGGTACCATCAGACCAAGATCACGCTAGAAGATAGGAGCAAAATGACCTTCGAAATAGAATGGGGTTGCTTTCAATACACTATTATGCCATGTGGACTGAAGAACGTGCCAACCATTTTTTTGCACATCGTTGTGGCTGCATTCAAGGAATACATCCACAAGTTCTTGGAGGTCTATCTGGTGGACTGGACTGTCCTTGGATTAGTTAAGCACCATGTAGCAAGCTTACACTTGATGCTGGATACTTGCCACCAACACTAGATTGTGCTGAACCTTTAGAAGTGTACATTCCTTGTTTCCTTTGGAAACTTGCTGGGACATGTGGTTTGCAAACAAGGGACCCTATGAAGATTGCCCTTATTCTAAATTTGGAAGCACCGCGAAGTGTTAAACAACTGCATGCTACTTTGGGACACACCGGATACTATAGGAAGTTCATCAAAAGTTATGCGTAAATAACGACGCCGATGGAAAAGCTATTGAAAAATGATGCTACCTATTGCTGGAATGATGATTACATGAAGAGTTTGGACGTCCTGAAGGGGAAACTAGCTTCTGCTCCAATCCTAGTCTTCCCAAAATGGGATGTGGAATTTCAGGTACATGTTGATGTGTCGTGTATTGCGCTAGGAGCCCTACTCACACAGGAGGGCACAGAGGCCGTGGATCACCCTATTGTGTTTACAAGTCATATATTGTCCAAAGTAGAAAAGAATTATTCCACCACTGATCATGAGGGGTTAGAGATGGTGTACACGCTCCAAGAATACCAACACTATTTACTTGGAGGACATTTTAAGATGTATACCGACCATTCCGCATTGAAACCTGGTGAATAAGCCTGTGTTGGGGGGGTGCATATGCAAATGGCTCTTATTGTTCCAAGAATATTATTTTGAGGTCATAGTCAAGCTGGGACGCCTGAACGTAGGACCAGATCACTTGTCACGAATTAAGACAGGCGAGGAACCAACAAATTTGGAGGAGGGACTACATGATGCACAACTCTTTACAGTGCACATCGTGTACAGACACTTCGAAGATATAATCCATTTTCTAACAACAGGGACTACTTCGAAGGAATACTTAGTCCAACAGAAAAAGGAATTGGTGGTACGTGTGGTGGACTTTTCTGTCATCGCGGGACACTTATACAAAATGGGCATTTATGAGATATTGAGAAGATACGTACTTGAATTTGAACGCAATCAGATCCTCACAGAAGCACATGGGGGTGTTGCAGGAGGACACTATGTAGGATGCACGGCCAGACAAAACATTCTTCGTAGGGTTATGGTGGTCAATCCTGCACCAGGATTCGAAAGCGCACTATAAGGCCTGCAATATAGGTCAAAGGACTGGAAAACCATCGTGGAGGGACAACATGTTGTTAAATCCACAAATGACATTGCAACCGTTTGAAAAATGGGCAATCAACTTTGTGGGACCGATCAAACCTTAGGGAAAGACGGGTGTGTGCTACATCATCACTGTGACGGAATAACTGACACGACAGGTGGAAGCACAACCAGTGAAAGACTGCACGACCCCTACGACTGTGAAGTTTTTGTTCGAAAACATGTTGACCCACTTTGGCTTTCCAAAAATCTTAATGAGTGATCAAAAAACACATTCCCTGAATGAAACCATGAGCGCACTCATAGAAGAGTTCCAGATGTATCATTAGAAAAGTACACCGTACCACCCACAAGCTAATGGGACAGTAGAGGCATTCAACAAAATATTGGAGACTACAGTGAACAAAGTGTGCAATGCGTAACGCAATGACTGGAACCTACGTGTACCTACCATATTATGGGCTTACATGATAATGTGCAAAAAATTGACGGGATAGACACCTTTCCGGTTAGTCTATGGCACGAAAGCTATCATGCCAACGGAATACATCGTACCTAGTCTTTGAATAGTAGCGCTCACAGGCATGATGGACCGTGAAGCTCTCAAAGAAAGGCTTGCGCAATTAGAGGAACTCGAGGAAGAATAGTTTTTGGCTGAATTTCATCAGCAGGTACAAAAGCAACATGAAAAGGCCTGACACAACTGTCATATCAAGTTGTGCACTTTCAAGGTAAACGACTTAGCGCTGCTGTATGACAGTAAGTTTGAAAAATTCCTGGGAAAATTCAAAATGCACTAGTTAGGACCATATGTGGTTAAGGAGGTCACAGATGGAGGTGCAGTCCAATTAGTCAAACTAAATGGATAACCCTTCCTAGGCAAAGTAAACGGTAGTTGCTTGAAGCCCTACACAGGTGCGTTGGCTATTTGAAGAACTAGCCCAAGCACAGTCTTTGCAACCCGAGGAGCCAGACAAGGGCACGAGACTATAAACATACGCTGTAGATGTCGTTATAGAGGTAAGGAAACAATTCAAACATAGAGGGTTTAGAAGCAAGAATGCAGGATGTCCAGTAAACCTCAGAGCAGTGCGTTGCGAACCTTCGAGTAGTTCGAGACTAGTTGGAGGGACTCCATGCCAAGATTGTCGTGCCGACAGAGTGACTCAAGGGCGAGTCACGATGTTTGTGTTGGGGGCTTGTTGGGCATGGAATCCCCCCACATCATGTTTTGGGGCTTAAAGCCCAAGTCTTGGTCAAATAATGTTGTAAGACTCCGCGAATTGCGGGCGCGAAGTGTGAAATGTATGTTGAGTCATAGGGTTGTCCACCCTAAGTTTTGTAATGTAATGTAATTTAATGTCATGTTGGCCTACCCATGGTCCACAGACCATGGGATTGTATAAATAGAGAGAGGCTCTAAGTTGTAGAGATAATTAGAGATGGATGGAATTCTAGAAGATAGCGAGCATAGAGAAGAAGTCTAAGTGTCCTGGGTCATAGTAGTAAAAAGAGGCTCTACAGTTGTGTGCGCAGAGGCCTAATAGAGTTCGCAGCTGACTGTGTGGACCCCTGCAGCTGAGTGTGCAGGGAAAAGTTGAGTCTCTACCCAAGAAGAAGAATAATAAAGAAAATTTTGATTCCAAATACTGTATATCTATTTTTGTATGATTTTATATGCATTTATACTGTTTGGTTTATCGCACGCACTTATATGAATATGGAACACTATTAAGTATAATTGGGCTCAAACATATAAGTTAAGTAATTGGATAATATTGGGTTAATAGTAAGGAAATTGGGTAATGACATGGATCTCGCCTCGATCAGGGCTGTGCGAAGGTAGCATCGTAGGCTGCGAGGTACTGATAGGTGCACGTAGCAACGTAGGGTCAAACTGCGGACCACCGAAAAACCATCAGACATCTCTAGGGTGCGGAAACCTAGTTCTAGCACCCTCCCATACTACTTTGGGTGAGACCTCAGTCCGCGCTCCACAAAATGTTGCTGAAAGAGCCAGTAGTACTGGGATTTGTTTGGCTAAATCACCTCTAAACCTGGGTTAGGCCCATACAAGCCAAGAGAATCTTGTCATAAATGCCACAACCCATGATAGTGAAATAGCTTAATCTTGACTAATTCATGCTTTAAATTTCATGTTTATAGATAGAGAATAAAGATCTGGCCAAACTGTTTAACCTTGGCAGATCAATAGATAGGTAGAGAAATAAAAATGTGCTCATCAAGTTAATCTAAGCCATTGGAAGTTGTTAGTGCCAATTCTACCTTAGGCTGAGACAGGCAGGTCTAGGGTAACATCAAACCACGCTTAACCTGGTAGCTAGCCCTACCAGGTTGGGAGAGGGCTCTCTCCTTGTCAATATCAATGAAAATTTATCAAGGAAGGATTGAGATGACTGATATAAAAACTAATTTTAGTCTAGGTATGTTTGCTTCGAGGAATTTGATTGATTCCAATGATTGGTTGCTAGATCAGATGGGGAAGGCAGCTTTGGGTCCAGGAAATGAACACAGATTTGCAGAGGTTTCTGTGGGGTGAGGTAGGCAAGTGTTTTATCACTTTGAAATGAGTGTAATGGTGAGTCTAAAGAATAGTGAGGAGCTTTAGAGGGCATGCAAGTGTCATGAGTCCTCTTAAAACGGTAGAAAACATGTAGAAATAAAGAAACCAGGCAGAGCACTGAAACATCAATGAATTCTACCCTTTACACTTGATTCATTTAGCTATGAAGAATAAAAGAGATGATGGCACACATAAACATAAGATCACTAAATAACTGAGAAGGAAACAATGCTAAATCACATTACCACAAGAATCCCACAAAATGCTACAAAACCTTGGTTTATTTCCTTGCCAAACTCTAGGGGTGATATACAATTGTGCTCAGTGCATCCACAAGAGTCCAACCTTTGAAAATGACTGAAAAACACATGATATAGACCTCCAAACCACCTATTCTATCCATCAGGGGTCGAATCCATGAGAAGAGGGGTGGTTTAAACCATTTCTAAACTAGGAACACAAAAAAGGTAGTGGAACAGCTTGCCTCTAAAACCTAGGAAACTGATTGATTCAACTCCAAACCACCTACAACTGATGTATCCACCTTACCAAGTCAAATTTTATCATTTTTACACCATATTACATCAATTTACATCATGTCAGATCATGAATTTGACCATAAGAGAGAACAAGTCAAACTAGAAGAAAACTAGGCGAAAAACAGAGTTTTTGAGCAAAATTGGCACTTTTTCATCCTGTGCATAGAGCTTTTTCCCAGCTGCATTTGGAGGCCTTCCCCTTCACCAAATTTGATCCAAGTAGGCTTGCTGGAAAGGTATGTTTGTATAATTTCTAGGAAAAGTGGAATATTTGAATTGGGTGCCCATTTTCCCATCCAAAAATCAGTTCTCCCAACACTGCTTCCTGTGTGGCCAAAAAGTGGCAGAGAGGGCATTTTTGAGGTGTTTTTGACCCTTTTGGTGAGACAAAACTTGTCCAAATTTCCTAGTAATTTCTGGGTATTCATAATTTTTCATGAGGAATCCAAAAATGCAAATTTTTCCTCTAGAGGAGGTCCCTAGAAAAAGCGATCGCCAGGTGGCGCTACGCACCTACTGAAAAACCCTGTGTTAAAAATTTCTATGCGTAGCGCCACTAATTCTATGCGTAGTGCTGTTTTCAGATCAAGTTTTGGAGGCATTCTCCGTGTCCAAATAGGGTGCATGATAGCTTGTTGGAAATATTATTGAGTATACTTTCCAAAAAACTTGAATTTTTCAATTTGGAGTTCATTTTCCCTGTCAAAAGTCAAATATCCCAACACTGGTCAAAATGTGCAAAATGAGGCTACCTAAAGGCAGAGTGTTGTTGCAGTAAACTTTTGAAGGCCTTACTCAACTCCAAATTGAGCTAATGATAGCTGATTGGAAATATATTTGTGTTTAGTTATGATTTAACTCATCAAGCAAATCATTTTGCCAACCAAGCTAGGAGATAGCTTGATTTTCCCAAGGTCACTTCAGAGGTGCATCAATTCTCCTGAGGCAACTGTATTTTTGACATGTCTCTACAACCATGACACCTATGTAAAAAACGAAGGAGGTTTTTCTTCCTTGACCTATTTTGGACAAAAAATCTCTCACTTTCTCGAAATTCATTTTTTTTGCTTAGAAACATCATTTGAGTAAAACCTATCTCGATGTGTGGAACAGGGGATTTGTCGAAATGAAGTGAAATGAAGGGGATAAGGGGATTCTAAATCCTTAACAAAACTTTGGGAAGTAGGGAGGGATGTTAGGAAATAGGGGAAAGTAGAATTTCCAATATTGAGTGAGAGGAAGGGGTCCAAAAGGGCAAAACACAGGCCTAGCCTAGAAAATTGCCAAATTGTAGCAAAAAACTAGGGTTTGTGGGAAAATGAGGAATTTATGGAAAATCAGTGATGGAAAGTGTTTAATAAGGTACATTAAGGATAGGGAAAGGTGTATGAACATAAGGACACAAGTTTTTTTGATGATTTGACCATCCAAAAGAAATTACTTTGAAAACCCTAGGAGAGGGAAATGAACCTTACCTAGGCACAAATGAAACATGAACAAGGTGTAAAATGACCTATCGGAACTTGACATGATGATGAAAACCCTCTGAATTATGGTACACTCAACTAAATGGTGACATGAACCTCTTGGGAAGAATCACTAATAGTTTCATCATCCCTCTCATATGCTGAATCTGTTTCCATGCTTGCAAATGTGGAGTATAGAATGATGAGTATGAAGAGATTTTTTTTTTTTTTTTAAGTATAGGGTGACTGCTGTTTCTCCTTTGGGGATAAAAGGGTTGACTGATAGTATAAGTGAAGAGGAGGGTTTTGATGATGGAAATAGAGTTAATAGGGTTTTTGCAAATGATAGGGTTTGAGAAATGAGAATTAGGGTTTGGGGAATAGTGGGAATTATGTATAGGGCTTAGGGTTTGGTGATAGGGGGTAAGATGAGTGTCAATGGGAGAGGGAGAGAGGAAGGGAATAAGGGAAATTTGGTGCAGGGGGATGAGATGTGGGAAAATTATGCAAGGGAGTAAAAACTACAAAACCCTATACAATTTTGTCAAGGAAAATTTGAAGTAATTAGGGTTTGATTTTTCACCATTGAAAACACCATCAAGGATAACAAAACCTCTTACTATGGAAAATGGGAGGATGTACTTACTTGAAAAGATGTTATTTGCAAAATTTATAAGCTTGGAAAATCAATGGGATGAGTTTTGAGCTTGGCTGGTTGGTGCGTTGCGCCAGCACCCAGGTGCGTAGTGCCTGGAAGGTGTGTTGTGCCCAATGAAAATCCTTTGTAATTCCTACGCCCGGTGCATAGCACGTGGCAGGTGCACCACGCCATTGCCCAGGTGCACTGCGCGAAGAAAAAACACTTGAACTTTGCTGCAATTTTTTTCCTTTCTCTCCTCAAACACGATTGTCTTCTTGTTCTCTCTCACCTTTAGCACAAATGAAGTTTTCTAAAACAAATGATCCCTTTATATACAATTGACTTTAATTTTTCATTTAGAAAACCCACTTTCTAAAGTTTCTTTCCACTTTGCTTTTAAAAACCCTGTTTTTTCATTTTGGCTCTTTGTTTTGTCATTTGATGGACTAATGCTTGGATTTTCTTGTCTCTTTGCAGTAGCTGGAGTGTTGGAGGTTGGCAAGGTGACCCAGGGCTGCAGATGATACTTTATTACATATGAAAACATTAAAATTACATGAAATTTTTACATGGAATGGAAAAACCCTGTTTTCACCTCAAAACAGAGTTTTGAGGTAAAAACCCTTTATGGAGCAAATCATCAATAGAATTTGTGATTTTATGAGTTTATTAAACATCCTCATGTACCTGCTAACCTCTTATTGAGCTTTTGAAGACCATGGTGACAAAACCCTAGACCTAATGAGACCTGGATACCCTAAAATGACTTCTGCAAATGAAATGAAATAAAAATGACTGCAGATGACTTGTGCATGTGAAAATAGGCTAGTAGATGAAAGGCATGAGGGAAATTGATAAAGAAACACTACCATCAGATGATCCATGACCTAATGGAGTGCAGCTGATCAGATGAGACACCTAATATGCATGGAAAAAGAGGAATTTTTATCACTGATGGAGGGATGAAGATACTGACACTAACATTGGCTCCAATGGGGATGGTAGCTCTTGGGAGGTGCAAAGAACCATAGATATATGGAAAGCATATCAATGCCTTATCCATTGGGCAATGGAGTCAAAAACTCAATCTAAAATGCATGATTGAAAACTGACGACTTGGCGACACAAACTGACTTGAAATCGACTCAATATTAAAACACGACTGACAAAGTGGAAAATATGCTCAAAATAGAGCTTATTAAATAAAACCTAATCTAATTGTTCCTTTCATGACCTGATCAAGTGAAATGGAACAACCAATGCAACCAAGTAAGAATTCTGGTTACCGTTTGCATTCTCCACAAGTGCTTGCTTATGAACAACAAGAACGAACTATTGAAAGGCAACTCCCATGAAGATTTGTAAACAAATCCATTGAACAATATGGATTCTCTATCTGAGTCCAAAAACACTGCATAAGGATCTTGAAATTCATGCACACTAGGACTTAGCTCATCCAATGGATTGCTTTTCTTCTCCTTGTACCATGAATGTAAACTTTCATTTTAGCATTGTGACGAGACTCCTGCTGAAAATGACAAAGAAACCGGCTACCGGATCAAGTTTTCATCAGTACACATTTCAAGCTCATAGGTAGCTAATGGAGAAGGAGTTTGACAGCAGACATCATCCAACAAATCAGCTATTGTATCGTGAAAAACTTGAAAATACTGCTTCAACCCATTTTATATTGGTTCCAATGAGATTACATGATTTTCTACAGGTTGATCATTTGAAGATATACTATGCAAATTTTCCTTCAAAAACTGAAATGATTCAAAATAGAAAGGTACTGAATCATCTTGCATCATTTGATCATATAGTCCAATTTCCAAGTCTTCATATGTAACTTCATAATCGATGGCATTTCGAGGCTGAAACTCTGGATAAGAGAAGTCTTGAACAAGGTTTCCATTGCCGTCAAGATGGTCCATATCAAGACTTGTCGACAATTGACTTCTGATTGCATGAAAGTTGTCTCTGATGAACTGAAACGAAGAAAAACAAAAAGGAAAATATCCTTCACTTACTTCAAAATTTGCTGCACTTTCCTCCTCACTTCCATAGCTGATATGCAATGGTTGATCACTGTACTCGAACTGCTGAAAGTGAACTTCCTCGTCCCACAAACTAGTTGCTGCTATTTTTTCTGCAAGATTAGCTTCTGTTTGGAGAACATAATCATCATCATCATACTGATCAAACTGAGGCAAATCATAAGTATAAAAGACATCATCAAGCACACATGTCATATCAACAGCTCTCTCTTCTCCAAGATGATCTATAAAACAATCATTATCAGATCTATGACAAATGGGATAAGAAACAAAATGTTTTGGATCAGCGACTTGTTCTTCTTCAATCAGCGAGCCATGGTCTTGAGCATCATAATAATTCCTTGTGGTGATCTTCTACATCATCTCTTCCACTACACTTACCAAAATGTCGAGATTTACCTCTAAATATGACGATTCCTCTTGATCTAAGTTCTTCCTTTATTCTTCCTTCAAATTTGCCCTTCTGCTCAGAAAATTAGCCTCTACATCTACTACATTGTTCTGCATCTCTTCAAGTGTTGCAAGCTTCCTTTCCCTTAGCTGAAACTCCATTTTTGGATCAAAGGCACCTGGGTAGTGCAAGTGGATCCAGGAGGAGGTCTTATATTAACCAACATCGAAAAGTAGACTTGATTAAATATGGCAAAAAACTATTGTACTGTCTCCCCTGGTTGTCTTTTCAACTAGTTATACTCTTCTATAATCAAGAAAGGGTTTTGTCTTACCACCCACTTGTTGAGGAAAACTTTGACGAACTGCTGGAAATCTAAGATGCTCGCATCAAGTGGGGTTTTGAACCAACTCTTGACTTTGCCTTACAAAGAAAGAGCAAAAAGCATAATATTGGCATCCTCTTCATCAAGTTCAAAAAGGTCGAGAAAAGATTCAAAATTTAGTACGTGTCTCTTAGCAGTGATATTGTCGCATTCACCATCAAATCTTGGTAGATATAGGTCATGATTTTTAGGGAAAGCATGGGATATAGGAGGTAAAATCAGAGGCTTGTATCGATCTAGAATTTTACAAGGTATAGGGGTATGTACAGAAGGTATAGAATTAGTCTTGGTGTCTTGGGGCTCATTAATTTGAAGACAGTCATCACAAGATTCAAAATAAGGGTCTTGATCAAGATCAAAGGCGTGCAAATATTTGGTATTAGCAATCTTCAAAGGGAAGGAATCAAATGCAGGCAGAGGATCTTTTCTCAAATACAATATACTTTGCAAAACCTTCATGACATTCTCGGGAAAAGAGAATAAATAATTTATAACAAAGAACAAAATGTCTTGGAAGAAATACCAACTTGAATACCTGATCTTTCCATATTGTCCTTTCATGTTTTTGCTGGTCAGGTTCATCCTCCAGTGGAGTCCTTGGATCTAATCTTGAAACTGATTTGGAGTCGCCGGGTGAATGATTTCAGCGTTCCGATGTTTGATCGTTGTCCACCATCAACAATCAGATCTAAACTTCATTACATTTTACTGAGGAACATAAAACTACGTTCCCAAGTGGAGTCGCCACTATGTTAGTGCCTAAATCTACCTTAGGCTGAGAAAGGTAGGTCTAGGGTAACATCAAACCACACTTAACCTGGTAGCTAGCCCTACCAGGTCGGGAGAGGGCTCTCTCCTTGTCAATCTCAATAAAAATTTATCAAGGAAGGCTTGAGATGACTGATATAAAAAATAATTTTAGGCTAGGTATTCTTGCATAGAGGAATTTGATTGATTTTAATGATTGGTTGCTGGATTAGATGGGGAAGGCAGCTTTGGGTCCGGGAAATGAACTCAGATTTGTAGAGGTTTCTATGGGGCGAGGTGGGCAAGTGTTTTAGCACTTTTAAATGAGTGTAATGGTGAGTCCAAATACTGGTGAGGAGCTGGAGAGGGCATGCAAGTGTCATGATTCCTCTTCAAACAATAGAAAACATGTAGAACTAAATAAACCCTAAGGCAGAGCACTGAAACATCAACGAATTCTACCATTTATACTTGATTCATTTAGCTATGAAGAATAAAATAGATGATGGCACACATAAACATAAGATCACTAAATAACTAAGAAGGAAACAATGCTAAATCACATTACCACAAGAATCCCACAAAATGCTATAAAACCTTGGTTTATTTCCTTACCAAACTGTAGAGGTGATGTACAATTGTGCTCAATGCATCCACAAGAGTCCAACCTTTGAAAATGACTGGAAAAACACATGATATAGAACTCCAAACCACCTGCGCTATCCATCAAGGGTCAAATCCATGAGAAGAGGGGTGGTTTCGACCATTTCTAAACTAGGAACACAAAAAATGGTAGTGGAACGACTTGCCTCTAAAACTTAGGAAACTGATGCATTCAACTCCAAACCACCTACAACTAATGTATCTACCTTATCACATCAAATTTTATCATTTTAAATTATAATACATCAATTTAAATCATGTAAGCTCATGAATTTGACCATAAGAGAGAAAAAAGTCAAACTAGAAGAAAACTAGGCGAAAAACAGAGTTTTTGAGCAAAATTGGTACTTTTTCATCCTGTGCGTAGCGCTTTTTCCCAGCTGCATTTGGAGGCCTTCCCCTTCACCAAATTTTCTCCACGTAGGCTTGTTGGAAATTTGTATCTATCTAATTTATAGTACAAGTGGAATTATTGAATTTGGTGTCCATTTTTCCCTCCAAAAATCAGTTCTCCCAACACTACTTCTTGTGTGGCCAAAAAGTGGCAGAGAGGGCATTTTTGAGGTGTTTTTGACCCTTTTGATGACCCAAAACTTGTCCAAATTTCCTAGTAATTTCTGGGTATTCATAATTTTTCATGAGGAATTAAAAAATGCAAATTTTTCTTCTATAGGAGGTCCCTAAAAAAAGTGAGTGGCAGGTGGCGCTACGCACTTGTCAGAAAAGCCTGTGTTAAAAATTTCTATGCGTAGCGCCACTGATTCTGTGCGTAGTGCCATTTTCAGATAAAGTTTGGGAGGACTTCTCGGTGTCCAAATTGGGTGCACGATATCTCATTGGAAATATTATTGAGTCTAATTTCCAAAAAAACTTTAATTTTTCAATTTGGAGTTCATTTTCCCTGTCAAAAGTCACATATCTCAAGACTGGTCTAAATGTGAAAAATGAGGTTGCCTAAAGGCAGAGTGCTATTGAAGTCAACTTTTGAAGGTTTTCCTCAACTCCAAATTGAGCTCATGATAGGTCATCGCAAATCTATTTGTGTCTAATTATCATTTAACTCATCAAGCAAGTCATTTGGCCAACCATGCCAGGAGAAATCTTGAGTTGCCCAAGGTCACTTCAGAGGTGCATCAATTCTCCTGAGGCAATTGTATTTTTGACATTTCTCTAAAACCATGACACCTGTGTGAAAAGTGGAGTTTTTTCTTCCTTGGCCTATTTTGGACAAAACAATCTCTCACTTTATCCAAATTCATTTTTTCTTGCTTAGAAAAATCATTTGAGTAAAACCTATCTCGATGTGTGGAACAGGGGATTTGTCAAAATGAAGTGAAATGAAGGGGATAAAGGGCTTCTAAATACTTGAGAAAATTTTTGGAAGTAGGGAGGGTTGTTAGGAAATAGGGGAAAGTCGACTTTCAAATATTGAGTGAGGGGAAGGGGTCCAAAAGGGAAAAGCACAAGCCTAGCCTAGAAAATTGCCAAATTGTAGCAAGAAACTAGGGTTTGTGGGAAAATGAGGAATTTAAGGGATATAAGTGATGGGAAGTATTTAATAAGGTATATTAAGGATAGGGGAAGGTGTATGAACATCAAGACACAATTTTTGTTGATGATTTGACCATCCAAGAGAAATTACCTTGAAAACCCTAGGAGAGGGAAATGAACCTTACCTAGGCACAACTGAAACATGAACAAGGTGTAAAATGACCCATTGGAACCTAACATGGCGATGACAACCCTCTGAATGATGGTACACTCAGCTGAATGGTGACTTGAACCTCTTGGGAAGAATCATTGACAATTTCATCATCCCTCTCATATGCTGAATCTGTTTCCATGCTTGCAAATGTGGAGTATAAAATGATGAGTATGAAGAGATTTTATTTTTTTTAAGTATAGGGTGACTGTTGTTTCTCTTTTGGGGATAAAAGGGTTGACTGATAGTATAAGTGCAAAGGAGGGTTTTGATGATGGTAGTATAGTTAATAGGGTTTTTTGGAATGATAGGGTTTGAGAAATGAGAATTAGGGTTTGGGGAATAGTGGGAATTATGTATAGGGCTTAGGGTTTGATGATAGGGGGTAAGATGATTGTCAATGGGAGAGGGAGAGAGGAAGGGAATAAGGGAAATTTTGTGCAGGGGGATGAGATGTGGGAAAATTATGCAAGGGAGTAAAAACTGCAAGAATGACAAAAACTACAAAACCCTAGACAGTTTTGTCAAGGTAAATTTGAAGCAATTAGGGTTTGTTTTTCACCATTCAAAACACTATCAAGGATAAAAAAACCTCTTACTATGGAAAATGGGAGGATATAATTACTTGAAAAGATGTTATTTTCAAAATTTATAGGCTTGGAAAATCGATGGGATGAGTTTTGAGCTTGGCTGACTAGTGTGTCGCGCCAACGCCCAGGTGCGTAGCGCTTGGCAGGTGTGCCGCGCCCATTGAAAATCCTTTGCAATTCCTGCACCCGGTGTGTAGCACTTGGCAGGTGTGTCACGCCCATTGAAAATCCTTTGCAATTCGTGTGCCCGGTGCGTAGCGCCTGGCAAGTGCGACGCGCCAGTGCCCAGGTGTGTCGCGCCAAGAAAAAAGCCTTGAACTTTGCTGCAAATTTTGCCCTTTCTCTCGTCAAACATGATTTTCTTCTTGTTCTCTCTCACCTTTAACACAAATGAAGATTTCTAACATAAATGATCCCTTTATATAAAATTGAATTTAATCCTTCATTTAGAAAACCCACTTTCTAAAGTTGCTTTTCACTTTGCTTTTAAAAACCTCGTTTTTGCATTTTGGCTCTCTGTTTTATCATTTGATGGACTAATGCTTGGATTTTCTTGTCTCTTTGCAGTAGCTGGAGTGCTGGAGTTTGGCAAGGTGACCCAGGGCTGCATATGATGCTTTATTACATATGAAAACATTAAAATTACATGAAATTATTACATGGAATGGAAAAACCCTATTTTCACCTCAAAACAGAGTTTTGAAGTAAAAACCCTTTATGGAGCAAATCATCAATAGAATTTGTGATTTTATGAGTTTATTAAACATCCTCATGTACCTGCTAACCTCTTATTGAGCTTTTGAAGACCATGGTGAAAAAACCCTAGACCTAATGAGACCTGAAAAACCCTAAAATGACTTCTGCAAATGAAATGAAATAAAAATGACAGCAGATGACTTGTGCATGTGAAAATAGGCCAGTAGATGAAAGGCATGAGGGAAATTGACAAAGAACCACCACCATCAGATGATCCATGACCTAATGGAGTGGAACTGATTAGATGAGACACCTAATATGCATGCAAAAAGATAAATTTTGATCACTGGTGGAGGGATGAAGATAATGACACTAACAGAATTTAGAAGGTTAGAATTAGATAGTTTTCTTGTCAAAAGAAAAGGAAAGAAAGGGTCTGCTAGCTCAAATGCACCCAATAAAATGAAGAAAAAATGTTAGTATAAGTAAAGGGTAGGTAGATGAAAGGTTGCATATGTACAATTTTGTTAAATCATAAGCACATTTATCATTCTTAATCCTATGTTTCAGTGTGCAGGAGCATTTATGAGAGTGAAAGGATGTTCACAACCTTATTTAATTAACTTCCTCTCATTTCATTTCACCCCCACTACATACTTACTAATTTCCCATGATCCCATCATTTCTTATAAAAATACCCTTTTCCCTTCATTTTGACCCCTACCGCTTGGTTTCACACATTTCCCTAGTGTGAAACCCATTCCCCATTGAAACATCACCTTCCCCCTTATTATTTTCTATATTCTACCTCAAAAACCCATAAAAATCCCTTATCCTAAGGTTTTATTCCCCCCCACAATATTTGATTAATTCCCCAAATTCATATTTTCCCAACAACCCATTTGACCCAATACCCTTGGTGCAGTTAAGAAAACCCCGCCACATTAAACCTTGGTCCCACTCCATTAACCCTCTCATTATGTTTTTAATCCCCACCTTATTCATTAATGAATTACAATTAATTGTAATTAACCCCCTGGGCTTTGTAATTAACCCCCCGAGCCCCACAAATGCTGACCCCGATTCCCCTCCGTGCATCTTGACTACATGATAGCCATTAGATCTCCTACCCCTAGATCTAATGGCACACATCCATATCACGCTCATTCCCTCTCTAACCCTTACCAACCCGAGAGCACGCGAGATTCGCGGTTTTTCCCAAGCCCTATTCTGCTATGTGGTAGTTCCAGGAGAAATCATGTGCTCTTAAGGAAATACTACCTGCCTGCCAAAAGCGGTGCGATGGCCCCTGAAACTGCCTCCTCGCTAAAATCCAAAACCATCCACTATTCATTTATGAATTCTGTGCCAAATTCTAACCATTGTTGGTTAAAAGGCTGGAGAAGCCCATTTTGACTCTTTTCGCTCGTTTGCACTATGAATACTGCTCAAGAATTCCTGCACCACCCTAAGCCTCTACAACCGAAATTGACCATTGTTTACCTCCTGAAAAAGATCCAAATTCCCAATTCAAGCATCCAGTGCGCAACTAAAGCCACCGTACCATCTACAGTCACCATTAAAACTAGTTTGTAGCCTAAACTACAAATTTCTAGGTATTTTGAGAAAAAACCAGAATGACCCTCTCAATTTGAAAGCATACAGTTAATTCAAAGATTAGATAATTGAATTTAATTAATTTTCTCCAATATTGAAGAGTATTTCCACCTGAATACCCAAACCCCTCTTTCGCAAACTACAAATTACCCTCTCACTGCACTAGAGTTTACAAAGCCTCATTGCTACAACCTATACAAGCCTAATTCACACATTTTCCCCTAAAAATGGCTTCCCATACCTCTCTGGATGTCATACCTGTGTCAACCCCTCACCTAGACATCGACCATTTGGCACTAGCAGACAAGGATTTCCAAATAAAAGACACTGCTACTGCAACCTACCTTCAAAATCTCCACTGCTGGAGTAAGGACAGATTTCTGAACCATGCCGATGACATCCACCTTTGGTAATACAATTTACCCAAATGACTATTCTGAGAAGTTCACCCATTCCCTAGTATCATACATTTTTTTCATGCCTGCTATATCCCTAGCCAAAGAGCTATTGTTGCCCCAAACCAGCAGTGCTTATTCACCATTATACCAGAGTCCATCAACCAAATGCTTCAAGTCCAACATAACCCTAATCAGACCCCTCTATCCAATGGAGACCTATTGGACCTGTATATCACCCTAGACCTCGTTAAGATAAGGCAAATCTTCTAGACTTTCATCATTGATGACCACGATACTCTACAGATACTCCACCTTATGTTGCTACCATTTTTTCAGAAACAGGTAGACATATAACCACCATGCTCTCATGCATCCTATGATACATCACATATGAGCATGTGGATGAGGTCACCTTGGTCTTCCTGTCCATTTTACCCTAGGCAAGCCTCTTGCTATCATGTATAATTATGCTTAGTTCATTCGAGACAAGATGCATGAACAATTCACAAGACTGCCCACTGAAAGAGTTTTCAAATACTCTTTAGTGTTATTTCACATGTTTTTGTATTACCAAGCATATAAGTTTCCTATAAGCATCCAGAAGATGGATACCAAGGAAAAAGAAAGATCAGTAGTCTACTGGAAACCCTTGATCCAGAAATACTCTACAACATTTACATATAAAGATTTCATAGATTCATTTTTATACCCAGTCATGAACATGCTGACCTATAACAGTCAACCTTGAATCAACCAAGAAATCAAGAGCCTGCTAAATTTGGCTAAGAACAACAAGGTGGGAGACTAGTACTTGTACTAGAACCACATGGAAATAAGGGTTTATGGCTGCCAATTAGCCCCTTATAAGTTGCCCAAATACCTCCCTATGAGGATATTTGCACTTGAGTATTTTAGACAAATCATCAACTCTGATGAGGTCCACTTCCTATCTTCTAGGAAGAAGACCCAGTTTAAGATGAAAAACCAATTGGGCCCATTCATTTGCAATAACAGAGAGGCTAGACTAGAGGATGACAAGATACTACAACAGATGAAATTCAACAACAACTTCATGTGGCAATATGACCCTCATGGAGTCATAAACAAGCTAAGACTCAGGGTCAAATTGGGACCTTACATCCACCACCCAAGACCTAACATTGAACAGTGTTCTGTTGAAAGTGCAACAAGATGATGGAGCTTAGTGAAAAGAAGTCGCCTTCAGTAAGTGGGCTCGCATGCTATTTTGGCGCAAAGTCTATTTTTAGACTATGTCTATTTTTAAACATATGGATCATGGTCTATGAGTTGCAGGATGCTATTTGTGGATGATTGGTCATGTTGGTAAAAATAGATGGATTTCTATTTTTAGACATATGCACGGAGTCTATTTTTAGACTACCAATCTAAATATAGAATAGTCGAATATTTTAGCTCTTAATAATATTTGGACTATAAACATTATCTTATCCTCTTGTAGCACTTTAGTTCGAGCTACGGATGTGGCACATGCAACTGCCAGAATGAAATATGCTTTTCTTATGGGTTACTTGAGCTATTGCATGAAGGACTTCAATTAGAACTCAAGTGGTTGATTTTGGTGGAGTTGAATGAGGAGTTGATGGAGTTGTGTTCAGTTTGACTTAGATGAGCTAGTTGTATTTAGTCTAACTAACAAATACACTAGTGTCGAGTGGTGTGAATTAGTTATTAATTAATTCACTAATTATTAACTCATAAATCAACTAAAGAATACATCAGTTAACTCAGTGCATGGACAGTTCAGTGGAGACAAGTGTTAGAGGTGAGTGAAAGGGCAAGACAGTGGTCACTTGTGACTATAGTTGTGCATGTGATTTGCACAATCAATGGATTGAGTATTGCCAATGAGGATTGCGTGGTATAACCAAAGGGAATACGAATTTGGATCACACATTTGGTGTCATTCTCATTTTCTCATGGAGGATTGCGTAGTGGAGGCAGGCAAGCAGCGGAGGAGATTTGAGCCAGTGATTGATTCAGATCTGAGCTAGTTTGTGTGTAGCAGGTGGAGATAGTACTAAGTACTTGTGAGGAGTATTGTACTATGCATTGTTACATGTTATCAATCAATATAATATACAGATAGTTGGGGGTCTTCATCTGTATGCTTTCCTCGTGATATACTGTGTTGATATGTGTGATTGATGCTTCAATGTGCGCATGTGATTGTTTCTTTAATACTGCAAATTGATGATCAACGTAGAGGAGGTTATGTATTATGCATGATTCCATAAATAGTGTATGATCAGGATAATCTCTGTGAATAAGTGTCATTATTCAAAATTTCTAAATGGTATTGGAGCTGGTTGATTTGTAGAAAAAGTTCTACAGGATATCAAAGCGAAGTTGATCATCGGATCTATCATTCAGAAAGTGTTTACATTTTATTTCTTCAGGCAGAGTTTTTAATCGGGCCAGGTAGCCTCTGGATTCATCCTTCTTTTGGAAGGTGAGATATCTGATGAATTCCCATACAGTCGATCTCTATACAAGAAATACTTTGTTCTCACGAATTTTAGGTCAGAAGCGGTTGAGTTTTTGAGCTGGTGGAATTTGAATTTGCAGCAGTGTTTTCTTGGTGTCAGAGTTGAAATTTATTTCAACGGATTGTGATTGGAGTATGCCCTTGAGAGCAGATCGAACTATATTACATGGAAGGACAGGATGGAGGCAGTGTTAGATGATAATGGGTTGAAGGAGTTCTTAGATGCAGATGTCCCAAAACCTACTGATGTTGCTCAAGTCGGGGATTGGCAAAAGAAGAGAGCGAAGTGTCAAAGGATTCTGTTTGAAGGCGTGAGGGATCACATTGTGTCTAGCCTCCATGGAAAGGCTTCTCCATACTTGATGTGGAAAGCATTGACAGATCTATTCCAAATCAAGAGCAACCAGGGGAAGTTGGTGCTCAAGGATAAACTCAGAAACATAAAGTGTGAGAAAGGCGATAGTATGCCCAAGTATCTCACGAAGTTCACCCAATGTCGGGATGAGCTGGGAAGTGTGGGGGTGACTGTCGATGATGAGGACTTGGTGAGATTTGCTCTGCTTGGTGTTCCCAAGAGTTGGCATTCCTATCAGGACTCTGTCAATGGTCGGGAGAAATTGCCAGGGTGGGAGAGACTTTGGTCGGATCTTGTGCAAGAGGAGATCAGGCAGAATACCAGGGATGCATCTTCATCAAAGGCATATGATGAAGAAAATTGCGCTTTGGCTGCCAAAGCAAAGAAGGGCAAGAACAAGAAAGCTTCTCATTCCAGTGCGAAAGGCAAGAAGCAGGACATGTCCAAGGTGAAGTGCTTTCACTGTCACTAGCACGGACATTATGCCACAAATTGTTCGCAGAAGAAGAAAAATAAGCATGTTGCTGGATCTGCAGTGGGAGAGGCCTTAGCCTCACAGTTTGAGCTAGATTTTTCACTGATCAAATGCTTGGCATCAAGTGTGATGGGATCGGTATGGTTCTTGGACAGTGGTGCGTCTTTTCACATGAGAGGAGATCGATATTTTTTTTCTGATTTGGATGAGAAAGATCTTGGAGTGCACATTAAGATGGGCGATGATGGTAGATACAGTGCAACTAGTATCGGTACCATTTCCTTCGAGAGGGAGTCTAGTAAACCCTTCGTATTGAAGGAAGTGATGCATGTTCCAGGATTGAAGAAGAATCTTATCTCTGTGGCGATGTTAGAAGACAAGGGATATGATGTTGTTTTCAGCGAGGGAAAGGCTTTCCTGCGTAGTAAGACAACTGAAGAAACCCAGAAGATAGGGGTTCGAGTCAAGAACCTTTATCAGTTGCATGTAGATGGCTGTTCAGCAATGGCATGCAAGGCAGAAGGAGTGGTGAGACAGGATGATGGCGAGTTGTGGCACCGGAGATTGGGCCACCTTCACCATGGAGCCTTGAAGACACTGCAGCAAATCTCTACTGGGCTTCCTAAAGGCACTCTTGCGCAGTCAGATCAGTGCAAGGGGTGTATTTTGGGAAAATTTGTGAAAGCCACCTTTCACAAGAAGGATAGTCGCGCCACGACGATCCTTGAGAGAATTCACACAGACGTGTGTGGACCTTTCTCAGTAGCTTCGTCAACAAAGCACAGGTACTATGTGATCTTTGTTGATGATTTCTCCCGAAAGTGCTGGATCTTCTTCATGCAGAAGAAGAGCGAGACATACTCAAAGTTCTGTGAGTTCAAAGCACTGGTCGAGAAGGAATCGGGGAATAAGGTGAAGGCTCTTAGGAGCGATAATGGTGGTGAATTCATCTCTAGCGAGTTCAAGGACTTCTGTAGCGTAGAAGGGATTCAAAGAGAGCTCATAGCTTCCCATAACCCACAGCAAAACGGGGTTGCTGAGCAGAAGAACATAACGATCGTGGGTGCTACACGGGTGATGTTACATGAACAGAGCCTACCCCTTCACTTGTGGGTAGAGGCATGCAATACTGTAGTATATGTGTAGAACCATTGTCCTCACAAGATACTTGGCATGAGTACATCCGAGGAGGATTATTCTAGTAAGAGGCATGATATTTCCCATTTGAGGATTTTTGGTTCTCCTGCTTATATGCATGTGACGAAGGATGCCAGGAAGAAGCTGGAGCCAACCACAGAGGTTAGGATATTTGTGGGGTACACTGAGACAACCCACAAATATCATGTGTATTTGCCAGACAGTTGCAAGATTGTTGTGCGACGGGATATCAAATTTCAGGAGGAGAAAGCTATGAAGTGTTCGCATGAGAGGGAGCCACACTTGCATGCAGATGAGGAGTTATTAGTTCCTAAGGATGAGCTTCAGGATGTGGATCAGCCACAAGATGAAGTTCATGGAGTGGAAGAGACCACTCATGCAGCGCCAACCATCAGAGGGTGAAGCGCACTACAGACTTGAGCGATTGGCTCAAGATGCAGAGAAGGTTGTAGGACACCTACAAGCAAAGCGCAAACAGAGATAGTCACTTATCGTACACTAGATACATGGCTCTTGTGAGAAAATGTGTCGTGACTGAGCCATCCTCTTTCAAGGAAGCTGTGGAGGATCCCGCATGGGTAGATGCCATGGTGGAAGAGTATGATTCGATTGTCAGAAATAGTGCATAGGAGATTGTCCCAAGACCAGATGAGAAATCAGTGGTGGGTTCGAGATGGATCTACAAAGTGATGCAGATGGGGTGGTACATCCATCAGATGGATGTGAAGACTGCATTCCTTCCTGGAGGTTGGAGGAAGGAGAATGCTACTTCAACGGAGGTAGTGGATGCCACTATTTATTGACAGTTGGTGGAGTTGCATGTGTGCAGGCTCAAGAGAGGCACATCAGGATATGGATCCTTGTACAGACAGGAAAATGAGGTGAATCTATGTGGCTTCATGGATGCAGATTGGGCAGGGAGCCCAGTGGATGACATCAGGTACTATCATATCAGAGATTGTGTGCAGCGGACAATCATGTTACTTTCATATATTCCCATGGTGGATTGGGATGCTGATATCTTGATGAAGGCGCTCACCAGGAGAAAATTCGAATACCACAGAGACAGGATAGGGGTTTCATATAATCCATATCTTGTTAAGAGGGAGTGTTGAAAATGCAACAAGATGATGGAGCTTAGTGAAAAGAAGTCGCCTTCACTAAGTGGGCCCGCAGGCTATTTTTGGCGCAAAGTCTATTTTTAGACTATGTCTATTTTTAGACATATGGATCATGGTCTATGGGTGGAAAGATGCTATTTGTGGATGATTGGTCATGTTGGTAAAAATATATGGACTTATATTTTTAGACATATGGGTGGATTCTATTTTTAGATCGCCAGTCTAAATATAGAACAGTCGAATATTATTAGCTCTTAATAATATTTGGACTATAAACATTATCTTATCCTCTTGCAGCACTTTAGTTTGAGCTACGGATGTGGCACATGCAACTACCAGAAGGAAATATGCTATTCTTATGGGTTACTTGAGCTATTGCATGAAGGACTTCAGTTAGAACTCAAGTGGTTGAGTTTGGTGGAGTTGAATGAGGAGTTGATGGAGTTGTGTTCAGTTTGACTTAGTTGAACTAGTTGTAATTTAGTCTAAACTAACAAATACACTAGTGATGAGTGGTGTGAATTAGTTATTAATTAATTCACTAATTATTAGCTCATAAATCAACTAAAGAATACATCAGTTAACTCAGTGCATGGACAGTTCAGTGGAGACAAGTGTTAGAGGTGAGTGAAAGGGCAAGAGAGTTGTCAGTTGTGACTATAGTTGTGCATGTGATTTCACAATCAATGGACTGAGTAGTGCCAATGAGGATTGCGTGGTATAACCAAAGGGAATATGAATTTGGATCACACATTTGGTGTCATTATCATTCCATTCTCATGCAGTATTGCATAGTGGAGGCAGGAAAGCAACGGAGGAGATTTGAGCCAGTGATTGATTCAGATCTGAGCTAGTTTGTGTGTAATGGTTGGAGATAGTACTGAGTACTTGTGAGGAGTATTTTACTATGTATTGTTACATGTTCTCAATCAATTTAATATATAGATAGTTGGGGGTTTTCATCTGTATGCTTTCCCCGTGATATACTGTGTTGATATGTGTGATTGTTTCTTTAATACTGCAAATTGATGATCAACATATAGGAGGTTATGTATTATGCATGATTCCACAAATAGTGTATAATCAGGATAATCTCCGTGAATAAGTGTCATATTATTCAAAATTTCTACATTTTCCAACCAATCCAAGTGGTTGGAAAATACATTGATTGATATGGATAGCATAATTGTAGATGTAGAGAACACACTCATTGATCTAGAAAAGCAATTTGACTAGAGTTATTTCTTGTAGATTCCAGAACTAGGGGAACCAATGAATATTCATCCTATATTACTGACCCCAGCCAATGAGGAGAAGAACCCAAAGAGGAATAGGGAAGAGGCATCCAGTTCTGCCATGGAGACTACAGATGAGCTATTCGAGATAAAAAAAAAGGCCCAAGTTTAATCTTGTGTCTGAACAAGAGGAGAAAATTAAATCATTGGAAATAACTAACACTGAAACAATGGGGTAGAGAAGCAAAGACACAACAACTTCAGGTGAAACACAGTAGCCATCAACCTCCAACACTCAAATGTTTGAGAGACAACAAAGTGTTGAGGTTTCTTCCTTTGTCAGTCCAACTGACAGAGAAAAGGACATCAAAGATAGGTACAAAGAAATAAAGATGAGGAATGAGAAGTTGAAGGTAGAGACATATGCCCAATACTTCAAACATACACCAGCCAACTAGAGTAGGATAATGTTAGCATTGAAAATCAAAGCAAGAAAGATGTAGGTATCATTTTTGCAGCCCACTATTTAGTAACCAAAGACCTCAGCGGACTATAAGAAGACTGATTTTGAGGTGTTGGCTAGGGATGTTCAACCCATTGACCAGATATATTTCCACAAGCAGGCTGGAGAAATGATTTACTCCACCCTTATAGGAAAAGCCATGGATGCACACAGGTTGCAGGATTCACTAGATAATGTAACAACCCAGTATAAATTGGAGAAGGCCTCTTCACAGGCTAAAGACAACAGGATCAAGTCATTGGAGGACTTGGTCATTGAACCGGGCCATGATCCAAGTGACATTAAGGCTACTGAGAAATTGATCAAAAGGAAGAATGAGGATATAACATCCCTCAAGAAACAACTTAATCTACCTCATTTACAACACCCACAAACAAAGGAGGTCGTGGAGAGCCAAACCAATCACAAAGAGATGATGGACCTAGCGCTAAAACTGAATGATCAGTTAAAGGAGATGGAGAAAGAACTGGATAGCTTGATTCAGCTAAAGAAAGCTAGCCTTGATGATGCCCCTGCAACTCTTGTCCCAATAGTTACCACTGTTGTACCTTCTACTTTGGCAACATCCTTGGCTCCCATAGCTCCAATGGCCACAACACTATCAACATCTACACCAACTACATCAGCAATAGGGTCAACAACAACAGGGTCTACAAGTGATGAGGCAAACAGGTTGGTCAAAGAAATGGAAGAAATTTCCATCCAGACCACTGAGATGAACAGGCTTAAGGAGAAAGTGACCAACCTAGAAACATATTACAAACTTGGCCAAATCATGCATAAGAAGTACAATAGAAGTCTACAAGGATGACTAAAAGAATCAAAAGCCTGGAGAAGGAACTGACACTGAATGAAATTTTAGGTCAGGTTAAGGAGCAACTATGGGCCAATATCATTGACTCTGTCAATGATATTTGGCCATCCATCTAGGTTATTTTTGAAAAAATTGATTTAATAAAGCAGGCTACAGAAGCCATTCAAAGAGTCAAAGTAGAACTTGGAAACATGCCAGAGGAAGCTGCAAGGATCATTCACTTCTTCAATTCCAAGAATAGCTATGAGCTGCAGGAGTTAGAGATACCTGATAGAACATGTACAATTTTGGATGTTAAAAGGGTCCTCACCAAGAGGAATTTGATGTTGAACCTGGAGGATAAGTGTCAAACCATGCAATTAGACATTGATAGATTCATGGTGAAGTTTGCAATTTTGAGGAAAAGGGGTTTACCAAATCCCTTGGTTATAAATGACAAGTTAATGACACAGGAGGACTATAATAAAAAGATTAGGGAAGTAGCTAGATATTAGGTTAATACTTCATCCATGAAGGGCATACCTATTGGAAAAGTATTATATCAAAATTTTGAGAATTTGTTTTATCTCCAGCATGAGGTAAAACAACTTTTTGTCAATAAGCCTACTTTTTCCAAATATACAAAGGTAGATGAGATCTACAGAAAGATGCTCAATATCTAATTACCAGAAGCTAAGACATGGGAAAAACTAAATTATTTACTATAGAAATACACAGTAAAAATATAAAATGTACATTAAAAGTAAAAGGGCACAATAAAAGGATATTGGCAGGCCAGCCAGGTCAAAGTGTATCTAATGAAAGTGTATCGGATGAAAGGTCAAAGTAAATAGAATATCCAGCATGAAGAACAAACAACAAAGCAGATTAAAAGGAAAAAAAATGAAAGCCAGCAGAACCTAAATAACAGGGAGAAAAAGCAACAGTTCAATAGCTGTCCATGTCTTCTTGCATGAAGATATTTCTTTCTCCTAGATTAGTTCCCGAAACAATTTGAGATATTTTGTAAATTATTTTTGTATAAATACTTCATAATTCGAAGCATTAAGTGTGGATTTCTATACATTTGTAGAGTTATTTTGATCTTAAACCTAAGGGTTATTGTACCAATTTTCAAGTCAACATATTGAAGAAAGTAATAAAAAGATTGCATTACAGGATTCATGAGATGAGCTATTGCAGTGAAGTATCTTCTTTGTCTGATTTTGTTAATTTCTTATGTGTTTCATAAACTTAAATGTTATCTAAATTTGAATGAGCTAACTGGAAATTTAACTCAGAATTTGTTTAAGTACACTTTGTTTTGCACAACTAATCATTTATATGTTTTCCTCTGATATCTGGATTTTAGAACCCTTAATTTCTCTCTTATCCTGGTTGAACTCTTGCATTTATCTTCATAATCCAGCCTAAGGAACCCTTAATTGCTCTCTGGATCCAATTGGAAACCATTTCACTATCTAGCCTTTGAGATTTGTAGTAACTCCTCTATCTTCCCCTGTAGACACTGTTTTTAGAACTTGATCTAGTCTATCTGTCCGGCATTTGACCCCATATACAAATGGTGAAAGAAACCCTATGTTCATCTAAGTAAGTGATCTCACCACCCAAATTCAAATCAAAACCCAATTGCAACAATAACTAGCCTAAAATCAATTAACTAAAACAAAGTTAAATCATAAAGAGAGAGCCCTCTCTGAGAATTAGGAAGGCTAGATACTAATCTCCAAAGTAGGTTTGCAGTTACCTATAAATATTTCTTTCTTTAATAACTTCTAGAGAAGTTTTTGGAGTAATAACACCTTGGATGAGGAATAAAATTTTGCATCCAACGAGTGTTTCCACTTAAAATTTGAGTAAATCCACATGGAGATAAGTTGAAAATATGAGTTAAAAGATTAGTTTTTTCTTTCTTTTTTTTCTCTAAAATTTGATGGTGAAATCTAATCATATTTTATTATTTCCACTATTATTTTATAATTTCCCTAGAAGGCCCATTTTAGACCTCAAAATTCCCCTAATGTATTTGCTTTGTTTTTTTGGTTGGTTATGATGTTTACTTAGCTTGGGTTAAGTTATTAGTTCCTAGAGCCCTGGTTGGACAAATTCTCTAGGGCCCTGTAACAACATGGGTTGAGTTACTAGTCTCATAGCCTTGGTTGGAAAAATGATCTGGATCCCTTGGGTTGAGTTACTAGTCCTGAAGCCTTGGTTGGACAAATGATTTGGAGCCCGACGAGAGTTGTGGGTTGAGTTACTAGTCTTGGAGCCTTGGTTGGAATAAATGATTTGGAGCCCTAGAAGGCTTGGATAGAGACTAATCTAATAATGGTTTTGTGATGTCCGATTGTGAGGTGGAATCATTGTTTGATGGGTTAAGGTGGATGACCTCTGGAATCCTTGGATGGTTTTTGATTAATGTGTTCTATGAGATCCCATATGACACGAGGGGGAATGGTTGAAGACATATTTGGCTCAACCATTCTACAGTTAGGTGGAATGTGGAAGTCCCATCCAAGGTTTGTATTTTGCATGATCAATATGAGGTTAATTCTCCTTGTATTTCTATGAGCAATATATTGGCTATATGTGGATTCTATCGCTATTGTATCCTTGGTATTTTTGTTGTTATTATGTTGTTCATGAATATGTATTATGACAGTGGCTATGTACGACTCCCATCATGTTTTTACTTGTATATGAAGGAACAATGTATTTATGACCTAATGGATGAAACTACAGCTAAAGTGACAAGCAAACAATGTATCTATGACCTAATGGAGGAAATTGTAGGTAAAGTGACAAGGAAAAAATGCGTCATAATGAATCTTAGATAAGTATGATACCCCTATGCTCAAATATGTTATTTACACCTGTAGATTACATATTTATGATATGTTTGACGAAATTCTTGTTATGGCTAGTAGGGTTCAAGTCAAGGTCTCATTCAAGTTATTACATTTATACTCTCATTTACTTGTTATATTATTGTTTTAAAGATTTGATTCAATTCTGGGCAGTGACTTGGGCTCTGGGCCTGAAAAATGTGGCTTAAATCCTAGGGACATTGGCACAGAACTGTGTAAAATAATCCCTGGATGCTGACTTGTAGACCTGTGACAGCATATAGAGGTCCCAAGATGCTAGCATGCCCATAGCATGAGCAAATATAGAGGTTAAGTAGTCCAAAATCTCAGTGGGACCCAGGGGGTGGTTGGAAGAAAGGTTGGATTAGTTTCTGAGGGTCCTAATGTTGATGTTGAATGTCTATATGGTTTTTTTCCATCGGTTCCACTTCCTTAACATGACTTAGGAGGTTGAATCATATCATATTGGCATCTCGTCACATGTTAACTCCGACTGTCAGTTGCTTAGATAGATGTGGGAGGAGGGTGTGTTATCTGGGAATAATGTCCACTCGGATGCTGCTATTCCCACTAAGATGGGTGGCTATCTTAGAAACAAACAATCAAAGTCTACTATTTTTTCCTTTTATGAAAATAGACGAGAGGAGGACCAAGAAGACCAACCTGAGTCTTGCGCTTGATTTCCTCTCCTTCTTGATAGAGCTTCGCCGCTTCTTCTTTGTTTGCTCAGCTTCAAAAGAACCCGTGGAATCACATCAACATACTACTATGCAAGAAACAAGGATCTAAATTCATAAATAATAAAAGATCAGATGTGTATTAACCATATACATGCATATATAAACAAGCACACAAGAATATGGAAGGAAACAAGAATAGCTTTATTCAGATGAAAATTAGCAAGAGGATTACAACCATGTACTCTGACCCAGCACCATCCTCCAGCTAGGAAGCCCTTCTTCACCTCAAGCAAAGCTAGATCACGCAACACTGTGAATGTACACCATAAAACCAACACCACTTCTCTATAAGATACAAAATTCCAGCCTCTGGATCTCTGTGGTGAGGGATCCACATATAGATGATTACAGAGAGGTGAGTCATCTTCTGGGATCTTGATTAGTGTCCTCTCTCTGATATTTCCTACTTCCACTTGGAGAATGATGATCTCTTACTCATCCCTGGTCGAAAATAGAGAGGCAAGTGTCAGAGGGGAAGCTTCTGGAAGATTCCATGATCTTCCACCTCGCATTTTTGTCCCTGCCCTTTGTCCATTCTGACCATCGCACCCTACAGAGGAGAAAATCAGTATGCATCGCACCTTGTACATTGGGAAGGTGATATGCATCACACCCTCTGCATTGAGCTTTCAATATGGTCAAGTTTTGACCATTTATGAGCAGTTTTCAGTGGAGAACTTCTGGGAGATGATGTAATCAGTTGACCTTGTTCCTTTAGGTAGTGAAGAAACAATTTTAGGGACTTAGGGGCGCTCATTTTATGGACATTTATGATTGGGGTTGAAGTGCCCAAAAATGTCTATAACAGTTGCCCCCTAAAGCATCAGGTTGTTAATCCTTCTGATGTCGAGTGAAATGCTTTACTATGAGGATCTGAAGTTTTTTTGAGCTGGGAGGTGACATGTAATAAGATACGATATAATACATTATTTTGACAACATTTTTTTTATGATCTAGCTGAGGTGGGCATTCACATGCTCAGCTTTATAAATTCATTTTCCTGTACATAGGACAGACAACCGTCTGTGTGACAGACTGATGATATGGACACATCATCCCTTAATTTGGATGATCATATGTTTGGAAATGATGTACACTTGATGTCTTTATATTCCTGAATATATCACAGCCCGGATGGATGAAACTAGATTCGGGGTCTTCAAAACTCGATCAATCTTCACTCAGACTACAAGTTGATCCATGTGAAAATTGTTCTGGAGTCGAACATGGAAAGACATCGCCTAATTACCATCCAATGATGTAAGCTGTTAATAGGCGCGAGAGGAATCACCAATAATGACAATGACCCTCAAGGTACTACAGTACAATTCACGTGGTTTGAAAAAGGACTTGGCTTCGAACACCACGCAAAATCTCTCGATCGAAGGCCATTGACGTAAACTTGTCGCCGAAAGTGATAAACTTGCCATTGAGGCATGCAAGCTTCAAAGTACTGAAAGGGTTGTCCCTAAGTCAACTTCTTGGATAATTAGCTGATGTCAACAAGAAGTGACTCGTTGTAGGAGGGCCTTAATGAATCCCACATCAATGACACAGAATGATGCAAATGATTTTGGAGGTGAAAACAAACTGACGATACAGGGTTCAGGGTGGCGGTCATGATGGAATGAAGCATGAATGTATTAGAGTGGGTGAGACACAGGTGAATTGTCTGAATGACTTCTCTTGAACATATCGGCGACACTGACGATGGATTGGTAGCGTTAACCCCAAAGATGGATGGTGTGACGGACCAATGGTGATGACCAGTGAACGGAACAACCCAACCCGGCATGGATGCAAAAGGAAAGTGTCATGTTCAAGAGAGACTTGCTACCAATAAAGTTTCTTCAAGTTTTCTTCCCAATTTTCCCCAGTCATTGCTCACTAGTACCTCTTTATTTTTGTCAAGCTTGAGGAGGATAACATATGCTTGTTCTATAATCTGCCCTTCGGGCGAACCTGTCACTATATTTTAGCGAGCCTAGCGATAGTGAAACTCGTTCTCACCCATTTGGATGAGTTTGTCGCTATTCCATTTTAACGAGTTTAACGACAAAGATAACTCGATCTCTTTCAATTTTAGAGAGTCTGAAATAAACGGAAAGGAGACTCCAAAGATTCTTTTTCGTTGTATAATCCCTTAAGTCCGAAAAAGCGTAAAATAATACAAAAGGGATGTATTTTTGATAGTTCTAACGAGCCGAACAAGACAAGCGCTCGATCTTTTTGTGTAATAATCCCTCAGGTCCAAAAGTATTAAAATCTAGAGGAGGGATAGCACTTCTGATGCCTTTAACAAGCTGGAGAGGCCAATCACTCAACAATCTTTTCATATTTTACGAGTCACGTGAAAAGAGCTTAAAGAAGACTCGTTTTCGAGGAACGAGTGATAGTTTTGGGTAGCGGTTGATTCTAGGTAATATTTGGAATTTTCCAATCACGGTAGTGTCACAAAGATGGCTAATAGAATCACTCTTCGCAGATGTTCCTCGAAGGGGTAAAAAATCATATGGGGGTGAATGATCGGCTAAAAATAGAGTGGAGGTGATGGCGAGAACATGACCAAGGCTCGAAAGCTGGCAATAAGGCATTCACAATGGTTATTTACCGGTTCATTTTTTAACGAGCTTAAATGCTGGGGGGAAACATTTGCTCATGAATTATGTTTATTTTTTAACGAGCTTGAACTATGCGCTAAAACTGCTCGTGATAAGTTTGCATGCCCCCAACATAATAACACAAATCGAGGTGCATGCCCCCCAAGCTTCATTTCATTTAACGCGGTGGTTGGAATGAAGGTTTACCTTGGAGATCTTTGAAAGACTCGATTTGGAAAGGGAGTTGTTTCATTTTTTAATGAGGTTGACACAATAAAAGAACTATCCTCATGGTGACCTTTGATCACAGCTCATAAGGGGTTATGAAGGAAAGATCTGGTTCCAATTCCCCCAGTACATAATGTACAACATCATTGAATTGATCATCAGATGATGTAGCTATGGAAGGGCTTGGAGGCAATGCCTCGAAATGATCCACACTATCAAAATATTCTGAGTTCTTCTTCATTTTTGTTGATGTAGAAGATCTCATGGGATAGGTTTCCACTGTGGCCACTTCTGCCAGCTTACTCAGATGCGGAAGGGTAAAATATCCCATTAAGGAAGGGTCTTTTAGGAGACCTACTTCGATATTTTGAAGCAACTGAGAGCTTCCGTGGATCATTGGAATGCTTCCCGTAACTTCTGAACTGTTGGGGAGAAATGTTTGCTGGTCGACGATTGTGATTCCTCCTTGGAAGGGAAATGCAATCTTTCTAAAGTACGTCGACACAACGGCAGCCATAGCATATATCCAGGGCCTTCCTAGTAGGATGTTGTAATCGAGGTTTCCGTCGATAACTTCAACATCGATTTCTACTGTTTTTCCCCCCAGTTCGACTTGCAAGTTACTTAGTATCCCATATGGGGTGTATGTACGTCCATCAAATGCTTTCAATGTCATTGATGATCGTGACAAAGACAGAGACCCCAAAGTTTTCGAACAACTCATTGGCATGATACATGTGGATGTGTTCTATGAATAGTTTTGTTGAGGGCTTTCACTTGAATGAGGAAAGCTAGTTGAGATGGTAGCTGAGGGTCATATCCTTTATGATTAAAAGATACAAGATTGGAATCCATTGGGTCAATCCCACCTATTGCTGATAGTAAAGCCTGCTTTTGAGAGGGGCAATTTTGTAGTACCTCAAGAGTCGACATCGCAGATGGCGATTGAGCTAAATCCTCCACTATATTATAGTGCTGTGCTGCTCGGGCAAGAGGATTAAACGTCGATTTGTGTACTACTCCATTTGGCGGTTTTATTGTAAATTCAAGAATGATGGGTGGCACAACTTCTGTTGAAGTCGTTGTTGAACTACTAGGTTGATCATTATCCTTGTTGTTCAACATTTGTGGATTCCCGTAATCTTTACTCCTTGTCGTTATGAGAGCATCATTCAGTTGCTTCGAGACTGACAACATTAGCACTTGGGACAGGGAAGCATTTTCGCTAGCAACCAGATTTGTTTCTGGGTTTGGAAACGGATCCATCAGTACAACCGAGGTTTTTGAACTTTTGAAAAATTTTCTAAGTTCTTCTTTATATGGACACTCGCTGGTCTAGTGATCCTCGTCACATATACTGCATGGATTTTTTGGTTTCGTATTCCCAGAAGGGTTCACAGAAGATTTTCTAGGAGACGAGTCTCCCTGGTTTTTCTTCTTCCCTTGTTTTTTCTTCTTGCCTCCTAGCTGCTTGGTTTCTTTGCCTTTGTCTATTGACACGGCATTTACTTTCGAGGCTAGAAGTTCCTCATTTGCATCTTGAATCGAAACCATGTAGACCTTTTTCGATGTGGCCTTCGCGGTTTTAGTGCTTGTCGTACCTATCACACCATCGCCAACATGAGAGTATTTGTTTGATATAGGAGGCTGATGAACGTAGAATTCTGGTCTAGGAGCATCAAGGATTTTATCGTAGAGCGTGCCAGATTGAGTATAGATCAAGTCTAGATATTGTGCACGAGTAATAACTTGTTCTTTAGTGACGACTCCTCCTTTTTCCACATCTTCTATAATAGCGGGTAACAGTGACTTAATAAACCATTCAGCCAATAGCTGATCATGAACATATGTTTTTACCATTCTACGACGACGTCACCACTCATTAATATGATCGGATATGTGAGTGGCTGTCGTTTGTTTGAAATTGGTAAGCAGCTCAGTTCCTGTTTCGTACTTGATAGGTAACTAAAAATGGGTTAAAAAGGTTGTGGCTAGGGTATTGAAGTTATCAAAAGAAGCTCTAGGCAGTTCGATATACCACTTTGTTGCTGGACCAGTTAACATGCGCTGCAAGTGAAGCCGAATCGAATCATCATTGAGAGTGTTTGATGAACACCATAGATGAAAGGTCATCACATGATTCGATGGGTCTTCGCCCAGATTTCCATTAAATTTAGGAATATCTGATGGAAGCTTAGGCGGAATCGCCGGCCACCAAGGGGCGTAGGCAATTGGATTGTTCGTTAGTCGACTTAGATCCGGTAACTCTAAAGTTGCCATGAAAGGAAACTGTTGATTCAGGCTTGGTTGAGCATACCTAGGATAATATGGAATCATTTGAGCAGTTGGTCTTCACATACCAGCATAATGCATTTGATGTTGGTAACTTTGGTAAGGTTGATGGGCATAACCATTGTGATATGGTTGATACGGCTGCCCATTACTTGCAAAGACTTATTGCTCATATCCTTGGTAAACTTGCTGGAATTGTAGTTGTTGGTATTGCACCATCCATGGTTGTGAAGCCATGGACTATTGTCCAGTACTGAATGTTTGACCAAGATGGGGATTGGTGTTCCCCGTTTGAACCTGCGCCATTCCACTAGTTGGTGATTGTGGTTGTGTCGGAGGTACAAGAGTTTGTTGTATTGCAACCTGCGGAACCTGAGGTTGGCATACGACTGGTGACGCTTGTACTTGCGATACTGCCACAATAGCCAACATAGTGGGGATGTTTGTCATAGGTGAACTTTGTTGTATTGAGCATACAAATCTTGGTTGTTGAGACAGGATTGGTACCCAACTGCTAGTTGTGATTCCAGCATAACCCAAATTTTGTTGCAAAATCACACATGGTTGTCCTTCCGAGGAAGACAATGAAAGGGTATATGGCCCTCCATATGACGGTAATTCAGTACTCAAAGGAATAATTTTCCTTTGGGGACCAGTTTGCCCAAATTGACCTTGTGACGAATCAATTTGTCGAGACTCAACGTAAGAGATTCCAGATATAATTCTGGATGAAGAAACGGGAACACTCCATACTGTCGAAATAGTCTCTGGATGGACTCCATCCAGCGATTGAAAGTTGGTTGGGACAGATGGCACGCCGGCGAACATTGTTGGAATATCAGAAGGAACTTCCACTGTTGCTGGGTCGGGTGACACAATATTTGATGTTGACGGTTGTTCAGACATATTAAGCCTATCCAAAAGATTCCTCAGCGATTCTTCAGGAACTTCTGAGGGTGGGTGAATATTTTCTGATGAAGAACGACACAGGGCAATCCCAGCTCCAAGTTGTGTTGGAGTGCTAGATGGAGGATCTTCCACAATCTCTTCTATGGCAATCAATCCAGGAGGAAGAGGCAGACCGTCAGGTTCGTAAAATATTTCTGGTGCCAAAGAAGATGTAATTTCTACAGCAGTAGACGGTTGGGGAGTAACACCTTCCGAATCGGCTGTAGATGGAGCCGGTTCAGGAATAGAAGTGTTAACTGTCACACTAGGATCAGTTGTAATGTCCTTTTGCTGTTGCGGAATTTCTTCTGTAGAGGTAGGGATTCCAGAAATGTTCGGAGTAACCGGAGTCTCTGAGGACATTGGAGTGCTTGCTCTAACCAACCTAGGGGACTTCGATTCGGTTAAACGAGTTTGTTTCGTCCGGAATGGTTTTGCTTCCGGAGTCAACGACAGTTGACTCGTGAGTCTCCACGAACGACGGGGTTTTGATTGACTTTCTTCCATGATTGTCGATTACTTGATCAACTCAAAATAAAAAGGGAAAAATGGTTTTTGAATTAAATGAATTTTAGATGCTTTGACACAACTTGTTTTTTCAATTTTAAAGAGTCGAGAAAAAACAAAAGATGACTCTAGTCGCCTTCGATTTTTATTGAGCCTAAAGTGAGAAGTGCTCAGAGGAACTTTTCCTTTAAGGAGTCTAAAAAGGAGCAAAATGGACTTCTCTAGAGATCTAGGCAGATAGGATTACCAAACCAATCGCAAAACTGCATAATACTTTTTACAGTATGGCAGTCAATCTTCCCGAATGTTGTGTTCGGTGCATTGCGATTGATAGGGCGGCAGACACGGCTTCCTAAGGATAAATGATGCAGCCTATTGTGGTCTCCCAATATATACTCGACGGTACGTGGGAGAACAAGTCCGTACTGGAACTTTCCATCTCAGAGTGGAGGAGTGACCCAACCAACACTGAAAGCAATAGTTACCAGGTTTTACGACGTCGGAATATGTCTCTAGCCTAGACCTCTAGATGTTGTGCGTTAAGTTCCAAAGCGTTGTTAGATTCATTGAATTTATTTTAAGTTGATTGTGCTTAACAGTTTTCCTTTCAGGTTCACCACGTGATGTGTATATAATTCCTAAAATGCAGTCTAAGATGATAAACAAACGTTTGATCTTCTTTCAGCAATGAAAATCCTAGCTACTAAAGGGAAGAAAGTCAAGAATCTTTTCTTCACAGAGCATAGAGCACGCGCTAAATGCATAGTCCTAAATCAAGCCAAGCAATCAAAATGCAATTGCACATGCATGTATTTGTTTTCAGCCTTCTTAATGTGTGAATGATGTTAAGAAAGCTATGTGAAAAACTGAATTACTTTTAAAGCGACAGTACTCAACGAAATTCTTTTTCAAAACGAAGTGAAAGCAAGAGAGACACTTTGCGATTTTGAAATGGAAATTGTTTTTCGACAGTTTAAAACTACTAATTCAAATCCTATGCAATAGTAACTATATAATCAACTATTAAGAACAATGGGATTGCTTCCTAAAACTGAAAACGACAGCTACGACACTTTCAGATCTAGAGACGACAGTTCGACTATGCTACTTTTTGCAAAAGAGAACTAAAAACAACGCAAAATACGTAAAAACATTTATAGTTCTTTGCACTAAGGAGGTGGAATAATGCAAGAGAAGGGGGTTTTCAAAGAAGTACACTGACTACAGACAACAAAACTCTTGAATAAAACTGAAAACAGTGAGAAAAATCCACAGTCGGAGGGTAAAGTTAACCCTCCCTGACCATCGCACCTGTTACACAATGAACTCAGTATGCAGCACACCTACCGCACTCGGGAAGTGAGATGCATACAGACTGCCTTGAAGGCAAGGTGCGATGGTAGCAGTGTGAGACTTTGAATGATATTTCACTCACAGTTTGCAATCTAGTTCAGGTGTTTAGGCTGAATACGTAAAGATCAATTTATGTAAAACACAGGGGTGATCTAAGAGGTTACTAGAGCCACCACTTAGGGAAATTAGATTGCTTGCAGATATATTGTTTAATTCATAAACAAAACAAAGAGATAGACTAAAGCAGCATTGATCTACTTTGCATTTGTATGAAAAATGCAGTTCGAAGGCTAGCTGTCTTGACTTCAGGCTTCGTCTGTAAGTTTATAAAAGAAACAAGGATAGATAGGCTAACAAGTAATCTAGTCACTCCCCAGTGGAGTCACCATTTTGTTATCCGGGAATAGTGTCCACTCGGATGCTGCTATTCCCACTAAGATGGGTGGCTATCTTAGAAACAAACAATAAAGTCTACTGTTGTTTCCTTTTATGAAAATAGACGAAGGAGGACCAAGAAGACCAACCTGAGTCTTGCGCTTGATTTCCTCTCCTTGTTGATAGAGTTTCGTCGCTTCTTCTTTGTCTGCCTAGCTTCAAAAGAACTTGTGGAATCACAACAACATACTACTATGCAAGAAACAAGGATCTAAATTCATAAATAATACAGGATCAGATGTGTATTATCCATATACATGCATTTATAAACAAGTACACAAGAATATGGAAGGAAACAAGAATAGCTTTATTCAAATGAAAAGTAGCTAGAGGATTACAACCATGTGCTCTGACCCAGCATCATCCTCCAGCTAAGAAGCCCTTCTTCACCCAAGCAAAGCTAGATCACCCAACACTGTGAATGTACACCAGAAAACTAATAGCACTTCTCTATAAGATACAAAATTCCAACCTCTAGATCTCTATGATGAGGGATCCATATATAGATGATTACAGAGAGGTGAGTCATCTTCTGGGATCTTGATTAGTGTCTTCTCTCTGATAGTTCTGCTTCCACTTGGGAGAATTGATGATCTCTTACTCATCCCTGGTCGAAAAATGGAGTGGCAAGTGTCAGAGGGAAGCTTTTGGAAGATTCCATGATCTTCCACCTCGCATTTTTTTCCCCTGCCATTTGTCCATTCCCAACCATCGAACCCTACAGAGGAGAAAATCAGTATGCATCGCACTTTGTTACACTGGGATGGTGATATGTATCACACCCCCCTGCATTGAGCTTTCAGTATGTCCAGTTTTGACATTTATGAGCAGTTTTTAGGAGGAACTTCTGGGAGATGATGTAATCAGTTGACCTTGTTCTTTTAGGCAGTGAAGCAACACTTTTAGGGACTTAGGAGCCCCCAGTTTATGGACATTTATGATTGGGGTTGAAGTGCCCAAAAATTTCTATAACAAGGAGCCATTTGAAATTGAGACAAACACCTCCAACTATGATATTAGTGCAGTTCTCACCCAACACAGGAATTCAATGGCATATCATAGTGAGACACTTTCTGATACATTTTGTAAATACCCCACCTATGATAAAGATATGTATTTCTATCGTGAAGGCTTTCCGGTAATCGAAACATTACATTCTAGGGAAGGAGATGGCCATCCACACCAATCACTAACCTCTTCAGTTTATAAAGACATGGGGTAAGTTGCATAATTATCGCCGTCAGAAGTGGTCTACATATCTCAAAAAATTCCACTTGAACATTAAATACAAAAATGGCAACACCAATCATGTTGCATATTTCCTTAGCCAAACTTGAGTTGTAGTACTGACTATTGTTCTCAACTCTTGTGGCCACGAGAACTATGGATGGACACAACTGTACAAAAATGATCTAGAGTTCACCACCACATACCAGATGGTAGTGGATGGCAAGCAAGTTCCTGATTTACACCTCCAAGACGCATTATTATGCTACCTGAGCCACCTTTAATGATTCCAGGGTAACCCCCGCTTACACCCACAGTATGCATGTAAAATGCATAATCCTGTGTGTCCCAGGAATTTAACTCACAAAGGAGTCAAATCTTCATTTACTAAGGTTTTAGGCCCCCTTTAATAGTCTCATGCGAAATGATTTATAGACTAACAAATTCTAATCATTAATCCACCTTCTCCTTTATATCGAAATTCAATCACCCCTGCTTAACCCTTCTATCGGAACTTAGCTCAATATAAACCCTTTATCCTTTCAATCGGAACTCATTAACCCTTACAAACCTTCATTAACCCTTAGCCGCATATATATATAAACATACCCACTTTTTAACTTAGGTTATATGCGGACTTGACCATAAAACCCTCTCCCGGCGCTTTATTTCTATTATAATTCCTTTATAATAGAAATACACACAAACAATCATAAACTTACATTTTCCGCACTCTTTAAAGCCCTTGCACAGTTTCCAATGTTTCCCTTTTATCTTTGATCGCAATTGCGACTCTCCGTAGGTCACATTAACATGTGTTCCCCATCTTCTCCGATATGCGATTAACCTTTTGGATCTCAAAAGTATAAAAACTACACCTCAATACATTATCGGGTCCGCTCCATCGCTTAACGCATTACTTTTCCGATCTGATCAACAAATAACATGTTAATTCTCTACCATTGATCTACATTTAGTAAATCCAACAATTCATGATGATTTCGAGTAGCCAACAAGTATGACGTTTAACCACCTGATAAAGCACTTTCACCTCACTCCTCCTCTATTACGTGTCCTCCGATTAGTGGAATCGGAGCCAAACAGTAAAAACCGCTTACGACTTTCCTTCCACCCGAAATCCACTTAAGTTTATAAACCCGCATTCCTTCATTAAAGTTCGTCGATGCAATACTTCAACATTACCTCATGCGAAATGATCTGGACCATTGATCTATAAGATCCAACGGTTGATGTGCACTAACAATTCACCTTTCCGCAAGTTATTGTTACTTAGATTTTTTCACTAATTCTTTAGCATTTTCTCTGTGGTTCGGGTTTTTTTCTTCAGGGTCTCACCTCCCACCTCTGCTACTCAACTCACTCTGAGCTGAACTCTTCTGCAAATTCTCACTCCACTCCTTCTCTCCAGAGCTTCACTCTGTTTCTTCAATTGGATTCTAAGACCCATGATGATTCCTCTGAATCATTCTCTCCCTCTATGCATTCTATAGAACTATGCCTGCAACCTTTGTCATAGAACCTATGAATTCATAGTTTACATGTAATTCAATCATTCAATATTCATCCACACACTTACACAGTTTCGAATGAACCTCTATAAATATAAGTATGAATGACTAATTACAATTGAGACTTCTCTGTCTCTCACAGGCCTGCTATTCAATATCAGTGGCCCCCCTTCTGCTCTACCCGTAGGCTTACATTTATACCAAAACGTTCTGTTGAACTAATTATGGTTCCCCTCCTAAATCTACTGAACTAATTCCTAAATCCTCTATATCCACTTCTACTTCAATTAATTCCTAAGTGATCTCTCTAGTTCCTTGAATCATGGAACTGTTTTAAGAGTACTAATTGACTTTTAACTCTTTTGTCTATATTATCCACTCATGTTCTCATTTTTTTGAGAGCATTTACAACATCCTCACATTATCTAATTTAATTCCTATTCTATGTACTCAAAAGCCTAATATTACTTTAATTCATCACTTAGGAATCCAACTTCCTAAAAATACATGACCCCCCTATGTCTACTAATTCACAATGATTTTCCTTGGGTTGAATGCTCCTACATCATTTGTGTCCCTTCTAGTGAGTGTGCCAAGCTGATTTTGGAGGCGCACTACAGTTAGGTCGCAGGACACTTTGGCGTGGAGAAAATTATCGTCGTACTACAAAAGTACTTTTATTGGCCAAAAATTTGACACAATGTTGGAAAATATATCAAATTTGACACTATTTGTGCCATCGCCAAGCCAACCATCAAGAAGCAAGGCCTGTACACTCCTTTGCCTACTCCTTGCCAACCCTGGGAATCCATCTTCATCAAATATTTGTCTGACCTCCCTTCTACCAAGCATGGTAAAAACTATGTATTTGTGGTCGTGGACAAATTTTCAGTGATGGTTATATTGGTGGCTTATAAGAAGAGTATCACAATAGAGGACATTGCCAAACTCTTCTTTGAATGAGTGTGGGTACATTTGGGATCTCACATACCATTATTTCATATTTGGATAACAGGTCCCTAACCACATTTTGGTCGAGCCTCTAGACACTATTGGACATCAAGCTCAGCAAGTCGACTGCATTTCATCCCCAAATTCATGTCTAGACAAAGGTCATCAATAGGATGATAGTGCACACACTCCACATGTACAACTCCAAGCATCCACGAACCTGGGATGTGAGCCTTCCCTATGTGAAACATAGCTGTAACAAATCTCTCCATAGCTCCACTAGTCACAGTCCATTTCAAGTGGCTCTGGGATTTCAACTAATGTGTCTGATTGATGTCACCATACCTCATGTGACTACAAAGATAGAATCCACACATATGCAGTCCGAAGCTAATATAGCAACCAAGTTTATTAAACACATCCAACACATCCTCCGACAGCTTCATGACATCTTGGAGAAGTCCAATTCTAAGTACAAGCAATGACATGATCAACAATGGGTGCCAAGCAAGTTTCAGGAGGGAGACAAAGTTTGGTTGCATTTTCAGAAAGAATACCTTACCAAAGCCCATCAGAAGCTCATTCCACTCCGATATGGGCCTTACACCATCATCAAGGTTGTGGGAGACAATGATTTTGAGATCAAAATTACCCCATTCCTTGTAATGCACCCAATGTTCAATGTGGATCGCCTTTGGTCATACTTTCCACCATAACTGGACACATCATAAATCGCAAAACAACTCACACCAACAGAGTTAAACCAGAATGCATGGAACATGCCACAACTAATCAGATAATAGAAACATAGATCAAGAACACTCACCAATAGAAGATCCAACTATATTGGGTTGTCAAAGCTGGCCAACTCCTGCACCAAGGCAAGTGGCTCACTAAGGACCAAGTTCAGCAGATGTTTCCCCAGCTCATGGAAGAACTCAACGCAATAGGTACCATTGCTTCCTAAGTGGGGAGGACTGATCTAGTGGATATTGGTGGCCACCCACCTATTCCACTTGGATCCCCACCATTATTTCTTTCAGTTTCCTTAATTGTAGCACAATTTACTATTTTTGGCATTTTTTTGGGTCGTGAACTTTCGGAGCCATTTTGAGGCCCTAAACGATGTTTTTTTGGAAAACAGACAAACCTACGACTTATAAAAGGAATTTCTAGTGAAAAGTTGTAATCCTCGAATAGATATTTCTAATGAGGTATCATATGCATCAAATGGAGATCATATGCCAAAGTTACAACCCTGAGAAATTGATGTACCAATTTACCCCAGCGGGGCCCACAAACTTTTGGATCTTCATCTCCTAGGGTTAGGTTTTTGGATGTTTAGGGTTTTTCATTGTTCTCAATAATAAATAAGTCTTCGAGCCTTATTGTAACACAATTCAGAAGGAATGTAACTGCCACACCTCTTCTAAAAGATAAGCTACCATCATTTGAACTACTTTTTCCATTATGCATGTAAACAATTTTCAATACTTTGTTATTAATAAATTGAAGTTTTGTTTTCATTGTATCTCTATGTTTTTGTTCATATCTGTATTTCAATTTGTTTCTCCATAAATTTGGATCAGTTTGATGTATTTTTTTATAGAAATGATAGACTTTTCTCCTTTCTACCAATTATATCATTGACCTTCATTTCCGCTCCTAACTATAATTAGTTAGATACATTTCATATTGTACTTTACACTACATGATAGTTGTCATTCATTTCTCATATAATATTTTGTTGATTATTGTTGGATGCTCAAGGTATTTGGGTATTCACTTGCTGTAGTAGACTAATCTCACTCATGTTGTGTGACTATTCTTTTTTATTTCAAAGCAAAGGTTTTATTATAGAGAAGTGCTATGAGATACTAAGCCTTTTTGGATTTATGAGGGATAGAATGGCATTTGACATAACTTTGAACGGCAATGGTTGACCTTTTGCCTTGCTACCAACTATATCATTAACCTTCATTACCACTCCTAATTAGATACATTTCATATTACAATTATCATATATTTCATATTACAATTTTCATTATATACTCAATTATTACATTGGTTCCATAATTGGGCGAATTACTATTTCAATGGAAAAAAAGGTCTAATTGGAACTTTTCACTAAATAAAACTATGAGAAATTTGTTCATGTCAAAAACAGCAACCGTTTAATAAAATCCTATCTTAATAAAATTTATAAAGTCATAAAGATGATAAGCTAATGTTAGAGTATAATCCCTTGGTACTTCAAATATACATCATTAAAAATAATGAGTTGTCATGATAGAGTCATCCACTTTCGTAATGAATTTCTTATTGGTCAGTTTGATCGAGATTTTTGAGAATCAAATCATTTTAAAATTAGATAAAACTTTTAAGATATTTTTTTTATCACGCATAAAACTTAAATTACATTGTAATTCTAATTATATTTAGAATTTATGTTTGATCGAGATTTTGAGAATCAAATCATTTTAAAATGAGTATAATTTTTAAGATAATTTTTTTTTACCACGCATAAAACTTAAATTACATTGTAATTCTAATTACATGTGAAATTTTTTTATTTATTTTTTTCACGGAAATTTAATGATAGATTTTTTTCATTTAGTTGTTTGAAATGTATTTTGAATGTATAAATAGATTTAGAATTATGAAAAATCTATAAGTGACTTGATCTATATATTTTTAACAATTTAAATATATATTTGAACATTTTTAAGTAAAATTTCGTATAATACTCACCAAAAATATATAACCAAAAACTAAGAAAATCTTGAAACATTTAGACTAGAATTAGAATGGATGTTAACTTTTTCTAAAACTTATAATTACCAACTTAGATCTATTTTAACCCTAGATCTATTAAGTACCAATACAAATTATATCTCTCGAGATACAAACTTCTTTTTGAATGCAAAACTTAAGGAAAGGTTTGTGACTTATGAGATTTCATCGCTTCATAGATCCAGGCTTAAGATGGATCTAAGTCGATCTTATTTTCCAATTTAATTGTAAATATAACATTTTAACATAAACATCACTTCATTTTTTTCCCCTAAATCTTAATGCAATTTTTAGTAAAATTATGATTTTTTATTATTTAAAATGCATTTCTAAATACATGAATAGATTCATTATTTTAAAAAACTTTTAGAACACTTAAATTATACACATTACATAACTCAAACTTACAATTCCAACCAATCTCTATAAATTAGCTAAAACATATAATATAACAAAATAAAATAAAAAAACACAATATTTATAATCCTTTAATAAATTCTTAGATATTTTAGGAAACATTCTATCATCTCGGAGAGATGTTACATGTTTATTAATATATTTATGTGATATCGATGCATGTGTAAACCCATATATAACAATAATAATACGCACAAATTTCTTTCCTCGTGATGATTTCATCTGCCATTGGAAATAAAATAAGTTTTAGTCCCAATAAAATAACTATAGTCATACGGAAAGTCCGCAGTGTATATCCATTATTATTTTTTGAAATAATGAATATAATATTCTCCCATGGATATAATAGGTTTAATAAATATATTTATTTAAATTCTCACGTTAATGTTAATGAAAAAGTCTTCAAAAGATAAAGGTTTGTATTTTGATGTCCTAATCATTTGCTCATAAATATTTGTATCCAATCATTTTGCTTCGTAAATAAATAAACAAATATTTCTCCAAGCATTTTACATGAAATATAAAATATTTATTCATAAGGGAATATCATGGGAATCATACACATCCCCACGTCAATGAATGTCACCATGTTATAGTATTTTAGTTCCTAGAAGTAATCCAATGTTGTTTAAAGTTTCTTTAACATTTTAATATTTAGATATATGCAATTATTACATTGTAATTAAGAGGTAATAAGGTATATAAGTGGAAATTGTAATTAAGAGGTAATAAGCTACATAAGTGGAAATTGTTGTAATGAAATATTTATTTCTTTATTTTGCTTAACTATTTTAGTTTTTATAGTGTTGTTGAAATAATCCCATGTTTATTTAATGTATATTTAACATTTTAACATTTAGATATTATGCAATTATTATAGTGTAAATAGGAGGTAACAAGGTACATAAGTTGAAATTGTTGTAACGAAGTATCTATTTCCTTATTTGAGGATGGTATATATTCAATGCTTGTTCACACCCCTAAAGACATATATTCAATGCTTGTCCACACCTCTCATGCATCATTTGAAGATTTTATCATTCATCATGATATTTCATTATTAGTATATTCTTGTAATTCATATAGGGTGTCATAAATGTTTTATGTTTTGGTTTGATTTTTAGTTTGAATAACATTAAAATGAATATTCCAATATTCCAACATCTAAGTTTAGAAGTTTATATTTAAAATGTAGATTTTAAATATTGTTTAAAAATTCAAATGATAATATAAATTAAAATAAAAAATATTAATTAATAAAAATGAAAATGAAGTATGCTTTAAAATATATGGTGTATAAAATATTATAACATAATATTTATTGTTATTTTAATTATAACTAATTAAAAATTTTAATTTTTTTATATTTTTATATTGATTTGATTTGGATAATTTTTTTCATAGAATTAAAAATTTATAAAATAATTTTATGAATTAAATTATTTAAGAAAAAAGATAAATAAAAAATAAAATAAATAATTAAAGAAAAAATAATTTTGTTGTTATAAGAAGGAGGAAATCATTATTATGATGTATAATATGAAAAATTGGTGAAAAAAATCACTATTGAAATTAAATAAATAAATAAATAAAAGATATCTTGAACAAGAAAAATTAAATTTAAAACCCTATATTTTTCATAACTTATTTTTTTGTGGGATTCACATACCTAAATAGATTATTTTAATATGTCATTTTTAAAAACACACTATTTTCACGATTTCCAATGTAAATTTAATTGTTTTACAAAATAGGATTTACAGCATAGTCATGATGAATTGAATATAAGGAAGAAAGTAAGTGAAAAAGAGAGACCCACCATGGAAGAATATTTAGAAGGTAAAAAAAAGTAAATAGCAAATTATAATAAAAATACTATGAATCTAAGGAAAATAAAATATTTATTTATATATATATTTATATTTATATATATATATATATATATATAACACAATATGTCACATAAATAAAAAGGTAAAAATTAAAGAGATAGATAAAGGGGTGAGAAGGACAAATTGAAAAGGAAGAAAATGACAAGAATTGAATAAGAGTATGGGGAAATAAGTTGAGAACTTAGATGAAAAGAGATAGAATACATGAATGGAATAAACATTTTAGAGCTAAGGTCACAGAGAGGAAGGGACATATGTGAATAAAAAGGGTTATGGGGCCCATTAGAAAAGAAGGTGGAAAGAGTGGATTATGTGGGTTCATTGTGGTTACAAAGGTGATTGATGAAAGTTGCTATGATTAGCATAATTGGCGTAGTCATTTTTCATTTTTTGTTGTTGTTTTTTTTTCCAATTCCATTGGTTTCTTTAATAATTCTAATAGTGTAATGACTAGTTTTGACAAAAAAAAGTTGTCTAGTTGAAGCATATGTGTTGTTTAGCAATTGGAATGCTAGTGTGATTGGAAAGTTCAACAATAACAAATTTAGTGGGAATGCTCTCAGTGGCATCTAACAATGTTTTATTTATGTTATTTTTTTGTGGATCAACCACTATTGACCTATTTACAAGTTTTCCCAAACACTTGCAAATTTGAAACTATATTGATTTAGGATAGGATTAGTTTTTCATTTTACATATTTGAAGTTTTGGAGGGTTTCACTATGTCTAAAGATTCTTTTTGAAATTCTTTTTTATGATATTTTAATCATTATTTTTCAATCACTCTTTGGATGAAGGGAAGAAATGGAAATGGAAATGTGTGTGGATTACATGAGAATCATGTTGTAGAATTGGGTTTTATTGTTTACTTTGATCAAATTTCTATTTATATATAAATTAGAGTAGCCATTATTTTTGTATGGTTTCTAGAGGTGCATTTTTCATGGTTTAGGTGGTATTTAATAAGAAATATCGATAGCCTCACTAGGGTGCTCACGAAAATGATTTTGGTGGATCTTGGTGCAAAGTGATGATGAGTTTGAGCAACAAGGTATTTATTTCTATGTATTTTCTTATAAAAATAGTGGAGAAAGTAGATCAAACCTCCTTACTAACAAAAATATTGTATAGAAAAAAATGTGTTATTGTTTTATGGTATAAAAAATGATATTCTAATACCATAGCATAGATAGTGGATAATAATAGTAGAATACATTTAAACAAAAGAGAGGGATGTGCTTAAAGTGAATTATTACTTGATTTTGTATTCAAGAAGCCTATGAAAGATAGGTTACTCTATGTAAAACCTATATTTGGATATTAAAGTATATGTTCATTTAAATAAGTAGTACTAGAGTAATTTTCTTCTTACTTACATAGCTACAATAAAGAATTTGTTCCATTCTTCTTCGATTCATGGCCATTATTGGGATCCACTTCCTCGCCTCATTTAGCAATCATTAAGGATATATTCCCATCTACCACAACTTTTTTTCTTGTATTCTCAAATTATATAGCCAAGGAAAGTAGAGGACCCAACCTCCTTTCTATCAAGCATCTCTAGCCAATATAATATGAATGGAATAGATTTTTTAGCACTAAGGTCATGGAGAGGAGGGGACAAATGTAAATTATGAATGGAAGGGGGAGAATTATAAGAGAGTGTGGAAATAATAGATTATGTGAGTTCTTTGTTGGTATGAAGGTGATTAATAAGGGTTACTATGATTGGCATACTCTGAATCCATTTAACTTTTCATATTGTTAGGTTTCTTTTCAATTTTACTATTTTTTTTAATAATTTTAACTGTGCAATAAATAATTTTAGTTTAGTTCAAACATATTTATTATTTTGTGATTGGAGTAATGGTGTGATTGGAATATCCAACAATAACAAATTTGGTGGGAGTATTATTGGTTATATGAATGATGTATTCTTTAGGCCAATTTTGTATGAATAAAAGAAATTGGTTTGTTTACGATATTTCAGAAGAACATGCAATCTTAATATTATATTGATTTAGGAGAGGGTTATATTCTTCTTTAACATAGTCAAAGATGTTTAGAGAGTTTCACAATGTTTGAAGTTGATTTCGATATTCAAAATATAACCATTTTTGTTAATTACTCCTTGAATGAAGGAAAGAAAAACATGTGAATTAAATGAGAAATGTGTTTTAGAGTCGAGGCTCATGGCTTTCTTTAAGAAAATATCTATTTGTATGAGAATTAGGGCATTTATTATTTTCAAATGTTTTTCTAAGTGTGTGTTTTTCATGGTTTAGTTGGTCTTTATTAAGGATGTAAATAACTCTCATGACTAGGGTACTAATAGAAATGAGTCGTGTGTGAAGTGATGATGAGTTTGAGCATGAAGGTATTCATCTCTATGCATTTTGTTCTTATAAACATGGTGGAAAAAGTTGTTCCAAACTTGATTAGGAATAAAAACATTAGATAAAAAAAATTCAATTACTTTATGGCATAGAAATCAAGACATTAAGAAGTGGAGGATAATAAGGAACATATCATATTTAGTGGATACTAATAGTAGTAGAATATAAGTAAATAAAAAGGAGAAGATGTAGTCAAATTGAATGATTACTTCATTTGTTATCCTATAAGCCTATGAAAACTTTTGACTACTCTATGTAAAACATATGCTTGAATATTATGGTACAATTTTTATTCTATTAATTTTTAATCTCATTCATATCAATTGGCATTAGAGAAATTCACTTTTAGCTTCCATAGTTTCCACAAGGGATCTATTCCATTCTTCTTCAAGTTTTGGTAGCTATTACAAGGATCCACTCCCTTACCTTATTTAGCAATTTCTAGGGATTTGCACCCCCATTTGGAACAATTTTTTATCTTATATTCCTAGGTAATCCACAACCAAGGAAAGTAGAGGACCTAACTTCTCATTATTAAAGTAGAGGACCTAACATAGGAGCAACCCCCTTTATAGTATTTACAATGGCGGTACTCACTTTCCTCGCACCATGACCACTCTAATGAGCACTATGACCAACTTTAGTAGATTCACTAAATTACTTTGAAATATATCAAGATCTCATGGAAATAATCCTTTAAGTACATATTTGTTTTAAATATCTATGACCGTTAGAACTCTTTGTCTTGGAAATTATGTGGGATTTTGCATATAATTACCTCACTAATATCGACTTCCAATCTAAAATTTCCCCAAAAAATATGATATCTACATTATTGTGTCCTATTTCATCCATTTTTCCATGCACAATCCAACACCAATGCACCCATTTTTGTAATATGAGGTGGGCACACTCATAACTATGTCTCAAATGACTACCATTGCCACAAGCATTACTAGTAGCCACTATAATCACTTCTTTGAAAAAAATATCTTTACCTTCTCTTGCACATATCTTAGAGTTTCACAATACTATTGACTCTCATGTTTATTCTCTTAAGGAAAATATTAAAAAATATTACAAGATAAATGCATCAATAAACATTGTAGTCAAACGCCACATAGATGACGACAAGGTTGTAGTTTTGATAACTATGTTGAAGTATGTTCCTCCCCACAAAAGTAATGATGGAATTTCCCTTAGAAAAATTTCTCTCAAATAGATGTAATTTCTTAAACATAATGCATGTCACACGACTTGTCATTATCCTCTAGTACCTAGTTTCTTTTATCCATAAATATAGTTATAGCCACTATAAGTGGTCCCACTCCTATGTCTTCACCACCTCATAGATTCATTATACCTCATATTTCAAACACCGATTACACATTTGTAGGGAGGAAGTTACTAATTATAAATCTTTAAATTGATATATTCAGTAGTCGAAGAGTGGGAAAACAAAGGATTTACTTGACTAATCAGGTTCAAGCTTAACAACTTGAGAAATCTAGACCTAATGGTAAATTTGAAGACAAATGGTTCTCACGTGGTTCTCACTTTGTTTCTTAGTCATCTAATTTGAAGGAAGACTAATAGAAACATGCAAGAACATGGAAGAAAGGCAATTCTGATCTAAGTGAGATGCCAAAAAAAATTCACCACCAATAACTCTTAGGAAAGCATCTTGACAACAAAATTAAGTTTTTATAGTAAAGTACAACATAGAGCAATGTGATTTCCTTAGTGTCATAACCAATCCTTAAAAAACAATGGAATAGGCCCTAGTTTTGGTTATGGAGTTGTTAGTGGAAGCCTCCCCACTTGATGATGCTTCGAGGATAGTTGGGGATGATGTTCCAACTTCACAGTTGTGAGAGGATCTCATGGAAGCATTAAGATATTTAGAACCATCAAACGTTTATCTAGCAAGTGGCACAACAGACATGTGGAATGATTTTGGTCATTATGATATATCTTAGAATACTAAGTAAACCCTATTGACTGTACATATGATATTTGATTATTAGTGGATTTTATCTCTAGTTAATTTTTTTTATTAGTAAATAATGGTCATTACCTTTCTATTGAACATGGAATCCTTGTAATGTACTTTTGATAAAGGATAAAGTGGAAAAATAACTTGTATTGTTAAGATGATCACCACTACGGAGCATCAATTTGGCAAGAGAACAAATTATATATAAAACCTCATAGATTGCATGTCAAGCAACTTAGAGTAATCATGTTCATTGGGACAATCCCATTATATCAACTTCCCTACTTAAGTCTAAGGCCAATACAATACACTCCTTCCAATGATGTTGGTTGTTACATGATTTCTTAGTATGTTATGTTAGATCCATATATGCCTACACATTCTTTTGGTTAATAATGATGTCTTTTTATTTACATTCTCCCATTTTCATTCCAATAATATAGCAAGTTTATAGGACTTATAGAGTTTGACATTTTTCTTAGATGAATAATCAATTTCCAACCTATCTAGTGTCGCTCTTGAACCAAGAGGACTATGACATTAACTACCAAACACTTAAATCACCTTGTATCCATTGAATGAATGAAGAATTGCTCAAATGAAATTTTTGATAATTAAAATTGTAATTTTGAGCATATGGGTAGATTCAAAGTCCCTAAATTAGTTTAAGATTGCACTTTGCAATTGCATAAATCACAAATTTGAATCCAACTAAGAGTTTCGACCAAACTTTATTATTAGAAAATTAAGGTGAGTTGAGTTTTATTTATCCATGATAGAAAAACAATGAGAACATTGCCCATTTAAATTGAAAGAAAATAATAAAAAATAGAAAAAAAAAAACCAAATAAAAGATATAAATGTTAAAACTAATTAATGAATAATAATGTATAATAGTTATATATAATATAAACTTAAGTTAAAATAAAATTATCAAAAATATATATTTATATTATATATATATATAAATAATACTAATTTTAATCTCATTATATATCACTTTATCTATCTCAATCATAAATAAATATTTATAACTATAATATTAAACTATTTTATAAACATATCAGATTGATTTAGTCTTGAGTCATTGTCATTAATTAAATACTTTTTCAATTAATGTCATTTTTCAATCATTTATTTTAAATTATTAAAAACAACCACCATATATTTTTATAACATTAAATATTTATTTAATATATAATTTAATTAGTACTTGATTTTAAAACTATATTATAATATGTCACAACCTCAATTATTGATTAAAGGAACATAATGAGTTTGTGGCAGACACATTGAAAAGTATAGTTATTTAAAATCTTAAAATACATCATTTATTTACTTTAATTCCTTGCATCTGATTAAAATATTTGAAACACAAGAATACGGGGGTGGGTGTCCAATGAAGATTTTGAAGGGATAACGGTGGGCTACAAATTTATATAAGCAAAACATTGTTGAAAATACCCACAGTATTGTTAATTAAACTTTTTAATAAAGAACTGCAGTTCAATGAAAAGGGGATGAGTATTTTGTAATAAATAAGAGAGAAATAAAGAGCCTCAAGGAGGAAGGGTCTATCAAGGGGATGAGTATTTTGTAATAAATAACGAGAAAATAAAGAGCTCAAGGAGGAAGGGTCTAACCACCAAAACACTCAGCAGTTCAATGATAAGGGATGGAGTATTTTGTAATAAATAACAGAGAAATAAAGAGCTCAAGGAGGAAGGGTGTAACCACAAAACACTCAGGGCAATCAAGAGCATTATGGCAATTAAAAAATAAAGGGTTTTGAAGCATATTTTGTTAATAATATGAAACTGGTTATAGTAGTTAGGACAAGCAATCATCTCATACCCCATTAAGTAAAAGAATCTAACCCATGGTGTAAGTAAATGATATAAAGGTAATTGTGGTTTGATTCTCCTTGTTGGTACTTTGTCAAAGGTATGAATGACCCTCTAGATTGTCGGCATATAGAGTTTTGATTGTCAGAAAGTGACATGGTCTTGGATACTAAGTGAAAAGTAACTGTCAAATAATTTTTAAATCTAAGAAAGATACACATCTATTTAACACGGTGCACTAAATTTGTGGTGGGCAATAATTGGAGCTAAAGGTGGAATATCTAGTTAGCCCAACAAATGAAGAAAAAAGGTCACGAGGGGGTACAAGAATAATGACCATTAATAAAGGTGGATGTATAGAAATAGGATTTGAACCCCAATATAATATGATACAGAACCATGATAAAACGCGTTTTTTCATATTTTCCCTTGTTTAGGGGGCACTCGTCTACCCAATTCAACTAACCTTCTCTCGAAGACCAAGCCCAACGGTTTGTAATAATTTGCGTTTAAATTTTGGAACCTGTAATTTTTATGTAACTCAGACAGAAAATAAAATGAGATTTTCATAGATAAGAGTGAATACTGTTATTTATTCTCCCGGTTCACAACAGAAAATAGAATGTATTTTGTGGAAATGTTTTTTTAAGGAAATTCTCTCCAGTAAAAAATTGAAAGATAAAACGAGGTCCTGATTAGTGTTATTTATTTTTATTATCTATATATATAATTTTGAAAATGATTTTTAGCATTTTATTAATAATTTATTAATTAATTTAAATTATTATTTATTTATGTGCTTTTTGAGTACAAATTTATGAAGCATGGTGTAGTATAATTGTATTGTTTAGTAAATTTGAAATTCCTTATATTCGGGAGGAGATATTAATTTATTCATTTTAAAAGTTGGTGCACTTCATGTTGGGTGTAATGTGATTTTGAGGTCTTAGATGCCCATTGATATGTGGTTGCTTAGATACCTCTCGGTACACTATTGGTGTGGCGAAGGTTGGGTCTTATGTGATTTTAAAGGCTTAAATACCCCTCGACCACTATTACATAAGCCAAAAGCTAGTGGGTGTGGCTAATGTTGGATGCAATTTGATTTCAAGAGCAAACTAGTTGGTGTGGCTAACGTTGGGTGTGATTTGATTTCAAGGGCTTAAATGCTCCCCAGTGGTTGTTTTGTAAACCACAAGCTAGTCATGCAAGTCACGAACAAACTATGGAACAAAAAGAAAGTTCATGGTACATCGCTACAAAAAATTACTTCAAATTTGAGAGATTTTAGAATTGTAGAACAAGTATTCACATACAGAAATCTAGCTATACTATTTGACTTCATATGTATTCTTATATAAGTTATAGATAACATTAAAATTACCCCATTCATTCTTCAAGTGGAAAAAAAAAGTGAAGAAACTATAAAACCCTATGTATTAAAACTCTGAGGAGATCTATGAGGCGAAGCCTTATTGCTAAGTCATTACTAATTTAAACCTTTTAAAAAGATGTTATATAAGTAGGTATAGATAAAAACAATTCAATTTCAATAATGGTCTTGGGTAATGATGGGTGTTAATCTATGTTAATAATAACCATGCACATCTAGGATGTTCAATTGTATGCATATAAGATGTTTAATTATGTATTTGTAGAGCTGCCCAAGTTTTGGACTTATGTGTGTAAGTTGTTATTTATGTCAAATACCTTAGAGGTTTCAAAGTGCTCCCCTTTCACTTTGTTAGTTAGTGGCGATGAGAGCTTATCAAGGGCCTTGCCCATTGACCCAAAGTGGTATTCATGGTGTGTTGGGTGCCCATGGGTTGGTTTCAAGGAAGGGCACATGTAATTGGGACATAAAAGTTAGAGTGATTGATGGGCACATGTCATTGATTGTTAGAGTGAGTAGCTAAGGTTACTAGGATTGATGTTATTAGCATGCAGCCATTCATGTTTACATTCAAAATGTGCTTTGCTTTTTAGATTTTAAAATATCCAACCTTGTTATTTAAGTTTCCATGGTGTCACTTTGTATGCTTTTTATAAAATTCTTATTATATTGTGTGCAAACTTAACATTTTATGTCATGCTTTCCATCTCTATACTTAGATTATAAATATGTTTTTATTATATTTAAATATCTATTCTATTATACTAATCTTTTTATCTTATGTTTTTCATTTTTATTTTAGTCATTTATACTAGATTTATAATTATTTTATTATAATTTTATAATTTAAACATTTTAAAAATATTTAAATTATTTTCCATATAATTAATATATTCGAAACTAAAATGTATGGGCATAAGCTCATAAGCCATTATTGGTCACCAACAATTTGGATTTCCGTAAGACAGATTTTGATGGAAGACCCATGAATACAAAAGTTGGACATTTGATTATAAAACAGATATGATACATTGAAAAAGATACAAAAACTATATTTATTTCATGATCAATGTAAGAATGATTGCAACGTACAATAAAATATATGCCATCCCACAATGCGATGGAGGAGAGGACAAGAGAATACAGCAAATTGTGATAGATCTGATAAAATCTACAATAGTATGTATATCAACACAAAGGCAAAACACAGCGGGCCCAACCAAGCGATGTATGAGTTGGTGCACTCTCCATGCATGGGGGTGCGTGCGGTTGGCCCATGGCGGGAAACCCTAACGGTAATGTGAAAACCCTAGAAACCCTAATTGGGACGTTAGAGACAATTCAAAAACTAAAGGAAAAAAAAGGGGTTTTAATGTAACGGGACGAATAAGCGAGCAGGTGAGTTGATTTGACGTTTTTGGAGGAGAGGCCGTCAGAATGGCGTCACGTCCACGCGGTCGGTGTCTTTGTATGGGCCACTCTTGTTCCCCCTCCTCTCCGTCTTTCTTATGGCCACAGCCTCCCTTCTCCCCCCTACCCATTATTTTCTCTCTCTCCGGCATTGCGTTTTTTCATTTCAATTTCTTCCATTGCCCAAGTGATCTCGTTTTTTTCCCTTCGGGTGATTCGATCCCTCGGTTTTTGCCCATAAAATCAATCATTCTTCTCGTGTTTTTCTTTCCAGATCCGTTTATCCCTGCAGCCCAATTCGCATTACTTGAATTTACCCTGCGAGGTATTCCAGTTTTCTCTCTTCCTTTTCCGAGAGCAGAATTTGAACAGGCAGCTGTTGAATTCCTTTTGTTGAATTCTGTTGGATCTCTGACAGACTCTACCCCACTTACAATTGCATGGTGTCACTCTCCAATCCGGATCTTGTGCAGGCCCCTTGCTTCTTTGCTGGATTCATTTCTGTTTATGTGGTCAAACTAATGTAGTTCTCCAGAGTGGGTAGTATTCCGGAGAGTTTGTTGACATGGATTTCAAGTAGGTGGCTGCTGGTGGTGGTTGGATTTCTTGCACTGTGTGGTGCTTTAGATGAGGTGAATGACACAGATTGAGTGTTGGTTGAGAACTGATTAGGGATTTTCTGAGTTTGTATATGAACTTTTTTTCCAAAGGTCTGAGCATATAGTTTTCCTATGAATTCAGAAGGTTTAGTCAATTTTAATGGTGATGGGTCACTAGTGCAAGGATCATCATCATCCAATGGAAGAGAATCCAGGGAGCCCTCTACTGTTCCCAGTCGTTATGAGTCCCAGAAGAGGAGAGACTGGAACACATTTGGTCAGTATTTGAAGAACCACAGGCCCCCCTTGGCTTTGTCTAGATGCAGTGGGGCTCATGTTCTAGAGTTTCTGCGTTATCTTGATCAGTTTGGGAAGACCAAAGTCCACAACCCACCCTGCCCGTTTTTCGGCCATCCACACCCTCCTGCTCCCTGCCCTTGCCCGCTCAAGCAGGCCTGGGGCAGTCTTGATGCCCTAATAGGTCGACTCCGAGCAGCCTATGAGGAACATGGTGGGCAGCCTGAATCCAACCCCTTTGGAGCCCGGGCAGTGAGGCTTTATCTGAGGGAAGTCAGAGAAATGCAGGCCAAGGCTAGAGGAATTGCCTATGAGAAGAAAAAGCGCAAGCGCCCTCCTCCTCAGCAACAGCAGCAGCTTCAGCAGCACCATGAAGTACAGCAACAGCAAATTGTTCAACCCACACCTAATTCCAATGGCATCAATGGAGATCCTGGCTCTAGCAATCAGATGATACCCTTGTCTGTTCACAACTGATGGCAATAACGAGCCTGGTGTGTTTGTCATCATACCCTTTCTATCATACTATAAACGTACTGTCTATGTGGATGTAGGGCTGGATAGAGCTCATAATTTGCTAGTTCCATTATATATATACTAGCACCTAGGTGATCAAATCCCTGATCAGTGTAACCCCTTGAGGTAAATAAACCCTCTTGGTTGCACAATCCTGGATTGATTAAGATTAGACTAGTCCTTATTAGTTAGTAATTACCTCTTTATCACTGCATTTAGTCATTATTAGTTCGTACGTATGTTGGTCCTGTATGAACCTAGTATATAGCTTAGTATATAGCTCAGTACCCGTGTTAGGCTGCAATATCAGCATAGAAGTTAGATTGTGTACATCGTGAATATTGAGTTCAACGTCGTGTTATGTATTAGAAGATTGTCGAAGTATATATTATGCCCACGTAAGATTATCAGTTTTCTGCATAGTTACTGCTCTAGCTATGAGGGCCTTCTGTTGTTTGAAACGAAAACGGAAGTCCCTGAGACACCACTGGCTGGATTACATAATCTAATGTTGTAGCTTTTTAGTTGCTTGTACAAAAGTTGTTCATCAATGCAGTAATTTGGACTCAATGTCTGGTTGTTTCGGTTTACCAGAAGGCTATTTGTTGGATTTTGAAGTACTGTCTGATTGATGATTTTGAGTTTCAATATCACTGTGGTCTGTGAATGAGAAATATAGAATAGAAGGAATTAATACTGATCAATATTCATTAATGTATTTATCTCAGGCAAGGTTTTGTTTTGTTAAAAGAGTTTATTTGTTTTACTCTACTTTAAATTCAAATACTTAGAGAATGATACCATAATGAGTTTAATCTCAGTTTTCTTTACATTATAATCGAGCTTTTGAACTTGGTTTATCATCTTAGACTGCCATTTCTCTTTGCAAAGCAGCTTAAATTAAGAAATGATTAGTCCCTTCACTGACAAAATTGCATTATTACTTCACAAGTTCACAGTAACTCAAAACTACTATTAATTTTATAACGAATAACTATTTTCAACATGGAAGGTTAATATAATTGAGTCTTTCTGGTAGACATTGAGGGTTGTATATGTTCGGTGCAGTGAGAGCGCAGTTTTATATCTAGCTTTTGTTACAGTGGAATTACAGCTAAGAGGACCATGAAAAGCAGAAAGTAAATAATTCTACACACAATAATGTTCAGCAAATTAGTTCATCTTGTTCATGTTAAACCGTTTAGGAATAATTAGCTTGTCTTGAATTATGATTAAATCGACTAAGTATGCATATTTAGGGTTATGATCATTAGTGTGTATTCAGCTGGTACATTTACCAATGAATGCAAGATCGCTCTTGCATTTCTCACTATTCAAGATAGTTCCTTACTTTGCATTCAAATTCAAATTCCTTATTTTACATTCAAATTCTAAGAAATATATCAGTTTAGATGGATTCGAAGTTTAGATTTATTATTAGATATAAACTGAAAATGTAAATATAAGAAAAAGTTTACATCAGTATTACAAAATGCCAGAAATATTAAAATCAAAATAGTAAAAACTCTTTCATAAAAATTTTAATTAATTTATAACTTAATAGATATTAATTACTTAATATACAAGAATTTATAGTATAATATATATCAACCATATTTAAAAAATGATATTGTTTATTTCTTCATTATTACTATTCTCTCATTATATTTATATTTACTTATTATGAGACATAACCTCGATAAATATGGACTAAATATTAATATGAGGGGTGCTTTAAGATTTATATTTTCACACAGTTCATGAATTTATATTAAAGAAAAATTGTTTAGAGAATTTTCCATTATTGACGACCCGTTTCGAAACAAAAGTTATTTGAGAATTCAACTGTCAATTTGGTTCTGAGGGATGAGTAATGCCTCTTCCACTCGGTGGCATTTTTCCAAATGTGTTAGAGTACTTTACAAATAATATGATGCAAATCAGAGGATGATTGAAACAATATGCTAATCTATCCAGAATATTCGAATTGTTTCTGCACAATCATTACTTAGGATAAAAACTTTAAAAAAATGTAGTGACAACTTATCGGATCCAAGTCAAATAACTTTAATATAATCATTCTAATGTTTTCTATCGAAGTGGGGGTCGACAGCAGAATCTTCAGCACCAAACCCTTCACATAGTTGGATTTGTAGTTTATTTGGTTCCTATTGACTAGTCCTATCAAGAAATATATGACACTCAAAACAGGCTTGCTTCGCAAACAAGTTTTCAGATAAGAGGTGGATTACATAGCTTTAAAATTTTTAAATCAATTGAATGAGAATTGATACAGCAATCAAGACTTTTTACTTTATTTTCGATTATGTGTTTGCCAGGTGGTGAATAAATAAATGGAAAGATATTTTGTATATGATATTTATAATGGTTTTTATTTAGATGTTGGGTTGCACGAAGGGATTTCTGAATTACATTTATCCAGGTTTGTTAAATGGAAATTTATGATAATATAGATACTATATACGTATGGAAGATCCTTGCTTAAAAAAAATGGTCCAGGAAAAATTCCTTCGCCTTATTGAATACAATAATCTAATCTACTCACAGTACTTATATTTTTATATTAAGAGCACTGTCCAGAGAAAAAAAAGTTCCAAATGTCCACTTTTGGAGGAAAAAAAGTCCCTTGCGTTACACCAGCTTCCAACCAACTCAAAATCTGTGATGGGTTTCTTATATCATATTGTGTTTTTATAATTAATGGAATTTAGTTAGTTGAAATGATTTTATATAAATGTTTATATATAGATTATGTTTAATTAAATTGTTATATAAAATTGGAGTAAATTAATTAATTCATTTAGAATGGTTTTCAAAGAATGATAAATCTCACATTTATCTGAATTCTAATTAATTTTTTAACAATAAATATATGATTGATTTAGAAACTTGATAAATTTAATTAGATTTATAAGCCTGTAAGAGTATATTTTATTATTATACATATTCATTCATATAACTTGTTGTTTATTTTGAGTTTAAGTAAGTAATATTGATTAGATTCTTCTATCTCTCCTAACATTTTTGAATTAATTATATAATTCATTTGTATTCATTTAAATTGAAAATTATATTATTTTCTAGTTTTTCTTGTCATTGATGATAAGTGGAGTGTCCACAAGCTGTTTTTTCTCCTTTCTCTAAAAACTTTTGGTTTAATTCACACCTTAGTGGACTGTATCAACCTGCTTTATTTTTCTTCCTCCAAAGACTTCTAGACCAGTCTAATGTACACCTTAGTGAACTCTATCAGTGGGAGCTTGACCCTGAGGGACTCAAGGAGAATTGAACATTCTACCAAGCTACTTTCACTTACAAGCAGTTTATATTCAGAAACAACAAATAAAAAGATCAATATGGCAATCTCTTTTATAATAAACAGAAAAATAAACCTTTTAAGTTTTTTTTAGATCTTTGAAGATAGATAAAGTATCCACACAAAAAAGTCTAACACTACTTTCACTAGCACATTTTATATCTATTGTATTAGGAAATCTTTTTGGAGCAATCATATTAGAGAAAATTTATCTACAAATTTGGAACTATCCAGTATAGTTTATTGTCTAAACAAAATAGATCACAAAAAGCAAAATTTAATTATTATATTTTATATCCACCCAGAAAAATAAAAAATCAATAACCCAATATTTACTTTCACCAGCACATTTTATATTATTGTATTAGAAAATCTTTTTGGAGCAATCATATTAGAAAAAATTATATACAGATTTAGAACTATCCAGTATAATTTATTATCAAAACAAAATAGATCACAAAAAGCTAAATTTAATTATTATACTTTATATCCACCAAAAAAAAAATCAATAACCCAATATTTAACTTAAAAAGGATCTTTTTCATCATTCATTCTTTTTCCTAGAACTTTTCACCATTGTACAATCCAAGTTAAAATAAAATAAAACCAAGATATATCAAATTGCAATGCAAAGGAGGCATAGATATAGAAGGATTTTCAACTGTGCTCGAAGCTAAACCTGCTAATGCAGTCTGATGCACACACTGAACACGGAGCCGAGAGAGCCAAATTCATCAATCCCAATTCCAGACATTAAAAGGGTTGCTGGGAAATGCGCTCGCAGATACAAGATTTAGTGGATCCGTTTCCACGTGAAGAAATGATTGCGTGCCCTTGTCATATCCTGTCATATTTACAACTCAGCAGTGTGCATCTTCTGATTGGGTAGCCTCGTTAGGGTTCTGCATGGTGCAGAATATTCAAGCTCTGTGTAATTACGGCCCATCGAGTCTCTGATGTGACCTGTGATGCCACAGCCCGTATCTAACCAAGCCCCCGGGTGGGGGTCCCTGTCGTCAGAGCACACGGGATGACTGACCACACGTTTCTGTCATATCATTCACTTCAAAAATTTTGAGGGAGTTCAGCAAGTTTCTGTCATGTCCTATCATATAATGAGTTTCGGTTTCAGGGCATTCATTCAGTCACTGCCAATCCAGAATTGAAAAATCGTTTCGAAGGTCCTTGGATCTGTGAAGAGTTTTTACCGAGGAGCATGAGTATACTCTTTTGACTTTCCCTAAACACCTTATTAATGTCCTAAAGTATTGGAAAATGCATTTTTAACTATATATATTTTTATAGATTCCATATATCAGAATTTCAGAAACAAGAGCAGGTGATGAGACTTTTCATAAACTTTTATAAACTTTTACACAAAGTGTTAAATCTATATTAACTTTTAAATTGGTTTAAAATACATTTTTAACTATATATTGCCGCTAAATTCTATACGGACTTTTATACTAAGTTACAATTTGTGTAAGGAGATAACAGAGACTGAGCTAATTCGATTTGAAAGTGTACAGAAACCGTGCCTGCCAAGTTAAAAATAAAAGAAGTCGTGCCTTTTTCCATAAAAGATGAAAGTCTTTTTTAACTTTAAGACGAATTGCTACAGCCTACGGGGTGATAGTGTTTAAGATTAGCGCAAAGGCTTTCGAGAATGTTATGGAACTGAAGAAAACCTGTGCACACGCAGTTAAAGCTGACAGCCAGTACATAATGACTTCTGTCTCCATGAGTACAAACATCCGTCTTGGAATTCTGAACTCAGGAACTTTGACTCAGCTGCAAACGCTTAGAGTTCAGGAATCATGACTTACATTTTTAAGAATCCGCCAAGTGTAAATAGGTTACTTAGTCCAGGAATAAAAATCCGCCAAGTGTAAATAGGTTACTTAGTCCAGGAATCCTGACTTACATTTTTAAGAATCCGCCTAGGTTACTTTTTAATTGACCATGATTTTGAGAAAATTTGGTGGAAATTTTTTATGCAGTTGTATATAATTGAAAGTTTTTTCTGTGGGTTTTTCAGGTCAAAATCCTGCCCTAATTTATTGGAATGGTAAGTTTGATAGCTAGTTTCTGCACAATCAAAGTGTCCAAGGAATTTTCCAGGGTGCTGAATCCAAATATGCAGTGAAGTATAGGGATTATAGATATTCAAAAAAAAATTAAAATTTAAATGTCACACTATAATTTTTTGAATTTTTTTAATTAAATTTCTGAAAAAAATGAGAGTCATCAGCTCCACTCTTTTAAAAATCTAGATAAGATGCAGGGAAATATGGAATATGGAATGGGGTGATTGGATTAAATAAAAAATTGGTTCAGTCTTCAAAGTCTTGTGATAAGTGGATATGTGACTTTAATGGTTATTCTATCATTATCACTATTTTGGTCATAAATATGATGGTGGTAAGTAAAATATATTATAAGTTTGTGTTATAATGCAAGTTTTACATAGAGTAGTACCAAGATTTATCAGGAATGTCAACTTTACAAGCATTGTGATTGAGTTTCTCTTCTGCAAACTTCCCTCCTGTTGCAAATGCCAGACAATAGTCACCTATACTTTGACAGTGGTACTGCCCACTGATCCACCTGAACTATGCCGACTGATCTACTTGAACAGTAGACTTTATAACAAATTGTAAACCTAAAGTTATCTGGTAACAAAATTCCTTTTTTGTTACAGTAACTACTTATACTTCACACTGGTACTGTCAGCTGTTTCACCTCTGAACATCTCAAATGAAAGATACATTCAATAATGTTTCTCCCTGCTCCTGCAAATAGGGCAGGCATAATTAATACGCATAAGTACAGTCGTAAAGCAAAGGTGTTGTTTGAAACATCTGAAATCTAATAACTTATATGCACATGGATAGTCATGGAAATAAAATTATGACCAGAGTCATAATAGTTACAATCAAAGAAGTTTCGCAGTAAATAAGAATAGCGCTTGAAGTATAGCTACATGTGCAGTATAAGGTACCAATGCCTCAGTGTCCGATAAAGGATTACAACATTCCACTGCCCTTCCAACTAAAGGCAGTCCCTGCAAGGATTTAGAACTTTAAATTTATACAGAATAAAATTTCATTAAACTGCACAGCCAAATACGAAGAACGCTTGAACTACGACTATAGTACAGGGCACCAGCGCTTGTATTGGGAGTATCGAGTCAAGGATTCTAGCATTTCACTGCCCTTCCATCTAAAGATAATCCCTTCAAGGAATTACAATATTAAATTTATAGTGACTTTATTAGACTACACAGCCAAAGTTGCTACCAAGTGGAAATGTAAGCAAATGCTTACTTGGTATGAGAAACTTCTTTACGAAGCTTTAGAGATACAACAAACCAATTACACACAAAACTGAAAAACTCTAACAAAACCCTCAACCTTACAAAGCAAATCCTATAATAAATGCCCACAAATTTATAAAAATAATTAGTAATAAAGTATTAATAACAATTTTTGTTTAGTTTTTTTTTTTAACTAAACAAAGATAATATTAACTTATCAATATTATTTTAAA
>APFE031125142.1:138671-161664 GCA_000404065.3 Pinus taeda
TTATGAGTTAATAATTAGTGAATTAATTAATAAATAATTCACACCACTCAACACTAGTGTATTTGTTAGTTAGACTAAATACAACTAGTTCAACTAAGTCAAACTGAACACAACTCCATCAACTCTTCATTCAACTCCACCAAACTCAATCACTTAAGTTCTAACTGAAGTCCTTCATGCAATAGCTCAACTAACCCATAAGAAAAGCGTATTTCCTTCTGGCAGTTGCATGTGCCACATCTGTAGCTCGAACTGAAGTGTTGCAAGAGGATAAGTTAATGTTTATAGTCCAAATATTATTAAGAGCTAATAATATTCGACTATTCTATTTTTAGACTAGCAGTCTAAAAATAGACTCCACCCATATGTCTAAAAATAGAGGTCCATCTATTTTTACCAATATGACCAATCATCCATAAATAGCATCCTGCAACTCATAGACCATGATCCATATGTCTAAAAATAGATATATTCTAAAAATAGACTTTGCACCAAAAATAGCCTATGGGCCCACTTAGTGAAGGCGACTTCTTTTCACTAAGCTCCATCATCTTGTTGCATTTTCAACAAAATTGCCTTGTAAAATGTTGCAATTTTGTAGTCAATTTGGGCCTTTCATTAGGCATAAATCTGATAGTAGAAGTTATGTTTAATTTAGGGTTTTTTTCCCTAGAAGGAAACCCCTCGCTATATATGAGGGAATTGTATTGTAGTTATGGAGATGTGTATTCTGAGCGAGAAAGAAAGAGGGGATTGTGAGATAGAAAAGAGGGAATTACAATCGATTTGCAGTAGGTTCTATCTCTTCATTTTGCTAGATAATATAAAAGGAAGGACTAGCTGTTTCTCCGTGGACGTAGCCCAGATTGGGTGAACCACGTATATCTGTGTCTCTCTTGTTTTATGGGTTTTCTGTGTTTATATTTCTGCAATATATTTTATGTGTTCCATTGCTCTGTAATATATAATTTTCTAACAACTAGTATCAGAGCTGAAGGTCTATTTGTCTAATAAACTCATAGGAGAGAAGGGTTCCTGGTTCGAGTGGAAGCAATGGTGGAAAATGGTAGGTTTAGGGTCAAAAAAATTAATGACCAAAAATACTAGATGTGGAATATGCAGATGGAAGATTACTTGTATCAGAAAGATCTGTACCTACCACTGAGAAGAAAGACAAAGAAGCCGACGAGTATGACAGACAAAAAAGGGGATATTCTTGACAGAAAGGAACTTGGAACAATACGATTGTGCCTAGTGGTGTTGGTAGGCTTTAATATTTCAAAGGAAACGACAATAGAGGGGTTAACGTTGGCACTAGCCAAACTATATGAAAAACCCTCAGCCTTAAGTAAGGTATTTCTTATGAATTGTTTATTTAATATGAAGATGTCAGAAGGTGGATCTGTTGTTGATAATTTAAATGAATTTAATACAGTTACGAGTCAGCTAAGTTCTGTAGGGGTAACTTTTGATGATGAAGTTAGGCTCTGTTATTTATGTTCTCATTTCCAGAAACTTGGAATGGTTTAGTTATGGCCATTAATAATTATGTCTCTAGATCTAGTACTTTAAAGTTTGATGATGTTGTCGGTGCAATCCTTAGCAAGGAAATGCGACATAAAATCTTCGGTGAAACATTAGGTAATGCTTTGACTGTAGAGAGTAGGGGAATAAAAATGGAAAGAGGAAAGAGCCCAGGATATCACAGTAAGTCAAGGAAAGGTAGATTCAAGTCTAGATTAGGGACAATGTGCTAGAAATGTGGGAAGAAGGGACACCTGAAGAAAAACTACAAGTCTCAGAAAACATTTTCATGATTTTGTTCAAGGATATTATGGACAAGTTTGATTGGGTGATGATAAACCCTGTAACATGATTGGAATGGGTACAATTTTCATAAAATAATAGAATGGAAATCAATGGCTATTGAAGGAGGTAAGGCATGTTCCAGATCTGAAGAAAAATCTAATTTCAATAGGGTAGTTGGGGGGTGAAGGTGTTGGGCATGGAATCCCCCACAACATGTTTTGGGGCTCAAAGCCCAAGTTTTTGTCAAATAATGTTGTAAGACTCCGCGAATTATTTGCACGAAGTGCGAAATGTATGTTGAATCATAGGTTTGTCTTCGCTAAGTTTTGTAATGTACTATCAGCCTACCCATGGTCTATGGACCAAGGGATTGTATAGATAGAGCGAGGCTCTAAGTCTTAAAGATAATTGGAGATAGATGAAAATGAATGGAGTCTAGAAGATAGCGAGCATAGAGAAAAGGTCTAAGTGTCTTGCATCATAGTAGTAGGAAGAGGCTCTGCAGTTGAGAGCATAGAGGCCTAGTAGAGTCCGCAGCTGAGTGCGCAAACCCCTGCAGCTAAGCGTGCAGGACAAAGTTGAGTTTGTAATCTAGGAAGAAGAATAATAAAGATAAGTTTGATTCCAAATCTTGTGTATCTGTTCGTGCTACTTCTTGTTTAAATATATTGTATTCCTTATCGCATGCATTTATATGAATAATGAACACTATCAAATATAACTAGCCACATACTGATAAGCTAAGAGATTGACAATTATTGGGTTAGTAGTAAGGACTTGGGCCATAACACAGATCGCGCCTCAAACAAGGTTGCGCGAAGGCAACATTGTAGGTTGTGAGGTACTGATAGATGCACATAGTGACGTGTGCAGAGCAAATCTGTAGACCACTGAAAATCATCAGACGTCTCTAGGGTGCTGAAACCTTGTTCTAGCACCCTCACATACTACTTCGGGTGAGACCTCAGTCCGTGCTCTGTGGACTATTGCCGAAAGGGCCAGTAGTAGAGGGATTTGCTTGGCTAATCACCTCTAAACTTGGGTCAGGCCCCCATAAGCCAACAAATGGTTCCGTTGCTGGGATCGGGATCTGCATAAGGGATGTCTGATGTCGTGTCACTGGAATCCAACAAAGAAAGAAATTGAAGGGTGGTTGGACATGAAGATTCATGAGTTCGCGGCACAGGAAAACAAGAATATGTGAGTATCTAAGGAACAATGGTTGGAGCGCTACTTATATATGGAAATCCATGAAATTTTCTTTGCATCCTTTCCTTTTGAGCTCTATGAGTGGATCATGAAGCTAGTAGACAGTCAGGGAATGTGTAGGTTCGACAAACCAATTTTGTGGACTCTAGAATTACTACGTAGACTAGAAGTGTCATGAGATAAGATCGCACGAGCTGTGGACCATTGCCTCAATTAAATTATAGGAGGATTTATCACTAAGTTCACAGTATATATGACCGTTGACTATATTGAGGTGAAACGACATTTCCTGAAGGGACTGGAAGGTAAGTATATTAAATCTTTGAACACTTGGATTAAGATGCTATTGTGTGAAAAGTGGGTTATGCAAATAAATTAATGTTTGGGACTACGTGAAGTGGGAAGATCTATAGAAGTGGAGGTAGTGAAGAATTAGAAACCAGTCCCTTAATTTCACCCTCATAGGAAAGTGAGGAAGAGCTCATGAAAGTTTCTCCGAGAAGCATGGTCAGTCTGATAAGGCAGCGAATTCTGTGCTTACCGAATCCACCTACACTGCCACTCATCTCACCCTCTTCACCTCCATCTCCACCCACCCCACCTCCGCCACCACCACAGTTCAATATGGTGAGTGCGATCAAACTTTCGGTATTCAGAGGAGTAGGGAATGAAGATCCAGACCAATTCTGGTTCATGGTAAGGGTGGTATGGGAAGTACAAGGAGTCATGGATGAAAATATCAAGAAGGCTATGCTAGTAAGTGCGTTGTAGGGTCACGCCTTAACATGGTACATTAAGCATTCTAATGACCATCCAAACGCAGGAATCGTAGAAATCCAGACCGCGCTGAATAGGAATTTAGCAGGCCAAAGTTGGAGGCACAATCAATTATCGGGTTTAAGGAGATCGCGATGCTCTTAGGTGAGACCCCCTAGGATTTGGACCAAAGACTGAAGAGTACGATTCACAAAGCCCAAATGAATTTGATGAATGGAAAACACTGCGCATGGTTTGTAGCATCACTAACACCACATTTAAGGAAGACGCAGTCACAAAAAAATATTTCCACCCAGGCCAAAGCTTTGGAGATGGCAATGAGATTTCATGAGACCCATATACAAGACCCTGGTCTACGAGTCCAACAAATCCACGCGCAATTGCAAAACCTATGTCTGGAGATGCAGAGTTTGAAACAGGACAGGACACCTTGGTCAAAGGTGCGTGAGGAGATATGGTGCATAAAATGCAAAGGCTAGGGGCATGACAAGGACCACTGTCGAGTGTTTGCTAATTACTTGGCAGGAGGAGGGTCGATGCCGTTAAGACCTTAGGCACAAGAATGACCAAGCATGGTGCCTACTCTATGGTGCACGATCTGTCAGATAGGAGTAAAACACACTATGGATAATTGTCATCTATTGTAGAAGTATAGGCAGACGTCCCAACAATTGTTTTGTAATTTTCGTAGGTCGGTAGGCCATGATTAACGCACCTACAGAAGTTACGAACTAATAATGGACCTGACTCCTGCCTACAGGGTGCAGACCAAAACGTAAGCCCTCGACCCAAATACAGGAATGGCACACACTGTATTTCATAGGCATGGACGAGGTTGAGGTGGAATGGGACCAGGAAGGGGTCGCGGACAACTAATTTGTTACAATTGGGGAGGGCTAGGGAACTATGCCTGCAATTGTACAAACTCGACAAGGACATCATGTTTGTACTGTACTCAGTTTGATCAGGAGGTAGAAGACTGCCATACATTGATAGCAAGGCTACATGAAAAAGCGGTACTCTAGACTCCTCCAACTCAGAATTTGCAGATGATGAGGTTTGACCCGTGTGAAGAAGACTCGAATTTAAACATAGTGCTCAGGAGCAGTATGACCACTGCCGATGATAAAGGTAAGTAGTTAGAAGAAAGTACGTGGGTTCACAAGGCTCTTATAAAGGAACCTAAATTTGATTTAGAATGCGCAAAGGAGACATTCATGGAAGTTAAGAAGAGCTTCATGGAGGCCTCCACTTCAGGTAGTAAGGATCAACTTGAATCATGGATGGATCCTTCAATGCTCACTACCTTTCTAGAGACATGCATGAAACTGCTACATGATAGCAAGGTAGTAAAAGGACTACAAGAATTTATCACTAGGTGTGCGAGGTGAGGAGAACCGCACGTGGTCTGGAAACTTGGAAAGCATGCATTACGCACAAGAAGGGAAATGAGGTTGACTGCAAAAATTGACAAGTATGAAATGGATTAGGTAATATTGGATCTCATATTGGACGCGAATGTATTGCCAAAACAAACATGGGAAGGCATGGACAAACCCACACTGCAATGGTCTCCTATTCAGTTACGAATGGCAAACCAATAGAAGTTCTTGCCCATGGGAAGATTGCAAGGGGTAACGGTGGATATTGAAGGTGCGAGCGCGCAGGAAGATTTTGAAGTAATAGAGATTGTCAATGACACCAATTTCTATCCCTCACTACTAGGAATAGAATGGGCCATCGATATGAATGGAGTCATAAATCTGAAGAAGCGCAAAATTATTTTTGAGAAAAATTCACTACGCATAGTAGTACCGCTAGATCCAGCCGAAGGAGCATGATACACTGAATCAGTGCATGACGATGATAGTGATGACGATCTCAATTGTATCTACAGGATAATCGCACAAGAACAGGATTGGGTGAACCCAACTACAAATGGTAGGATTTCGTGGGAGCGCGAAATCCCTTGTACTTCGAATTCTAATGAAGAAATAGAGCGATTACAAAATCGACTTCATGAAGTAACAATGCTTAATTGCAACATAATGATTAGATCACTGCACTGCGTGACAACAGAGGTAAGGGATCTGTCTATGTATGATAGGTTGACAATGGTGGATGAATTCCTAAACAAATTAGAAAGCATAGTACCAGAACAACAGCGGTTCGATTCTCTGAAATGGGCACTGCGCGCAACATCCACAAGGTGGCAGGGTACGCATTAGGGAAGTTTTGAGGACTGGTGTGGATGTAGAAGGATGATGGGCCTATGATTTGGAAACCGCAGATACAGCTAGGAAACAAATATGATGGATGGGATGATCCACGTACACACCTTGCGAAGTGGACCAAGGTCTATGGGGAAGAGGCACAACCTGAATGGGTACATTTATTCTATCATACCCTAGATGTCATACCCACGAATTGGTATGCTGAGATAGATCTCTGCCATGGTATGAGCGAATGGGATGTCTTGCGTGAAGGATTTCTGTTAACTTTAACGTTTGAAGCTTGTTGGTGGGATATTGTTGACGATGCGCTATAGGCAGTAAAAGCAGTTATCTTCAAAATACCCCTAGAGCCAATGGAAGTACTTCAGCGAGAATGCGTGACATAGCTGAGCTGCGCACTAGAGTGTTACAACATAAATGTGGAGGAGGATGATGAGGACCCATGAAATATTAACATTCCAGAAATGGAAGGATGTCGTGATATTTGAGGACCATTAATTGAGGATCTTGACATCACCATGCTTTTAAAAACAAAGTTGGTAAACATTGGAACAGGGGCAGAGCCGAAGTATGAAATGCTTGGGGACTAATGGGACAATTCCATGGTGGATAAGGTCACTCAGTTACTCCGTGAATACCAAGACTTGTTCCCGACCAAAATTACGGACTTAAAAAGGATTGTTGGTGACTTAGGGATGATGAGGATCACCCTGAAACACGATGCGAAGCTATAAGCAGTGACCTTATTGCTTGAATCCAAAATATGAAGAAAAGGTCTGTGAAGAATTAGACAAAATGCTCATAGCTAGAATTATTGAGTCAGTGGAAGAATCCGACTTGGTGAGTCCTATGGTAGTACAGGAGAAAAAACAGAAGGGCGAAATAAGAATATGTGTGGATCTCAGGAAGTTGAACGATGCCTGTGTACACGATCCATTCCCAACACCATTCATAGATGAAGTACTGGAGAATGTTGGCAGTCAGGAAGACTTCTCTTTCATAGATGGGTTCTCAGGGTACCATCAGATCAAGATCACGCCAAAAGACAGGAGGAAAATGACCTTAGCAATAGAATGGGGCTACTTTCAATACACCGTTATGCCATTAGGACTGAAGAATGAGCCAGCCATCGTTTCGCGCATTGTTGTGGCTGTGTTCAAAGAATACATCCACAAGTTCTTGGAGCTCTATCTAGATGATTGGACTATCTTTGGATTAGTTAAGCACCATGTAGCAAGCTTACGCTTGATGTTGGATACTTGTCGCTGACACTAAATTGCGCTGACCCTTAAGAGGTGCACATTCCTCATTCCCTTTGGAAACCTGCTAGGAAATGTGGTCTACAAACAAGGGCTGATGGTGGATCCTGCAAAGATTTTCATTATTCTAAATTTGAAAGCATCGTGAAGTGTGAAACAACTGCCCACTACCTTCGGACACACTAGATACTATAGGAAGTTCATCAAAAGTTATGCCCGAATAACAGTATCGATGCAAAATCTATTGAAAAAGGATGTTACATATTGTTGGAATGATGATTGCATGAAGAGTTTGGATGACTTGAAGGGGAAACTGGCCTCCACTCCAATCCTGGTCTTCCCAAAATGGGATGTGGAATTTCATGTACATGTTGATGCGTTCTGTATTGCACTGGGAGCAGTACTAACATAGGAGAGCACGAAGGGTGTGGATTATCTGATCGCATTTGCAAGTCGGAGACTGTCCAAAGTAGAAAATGACTATTCCACCACTGAGAATGAGGGGTTAGCAATGGTGTACATGCTCCAAAAATACCAACGCTATCTACTCGGAGGACATTTCAAGATGTATACCAAAAATTCCGTGTTGAAATACCTGGTGAATAAACCTGTGTTGGGGGGCGCATATGCAGATGGCTCTTACTATTCCAAGAATATGATTTTGAGGTCATAGTCAAGCCGGGATTCCTGAACATAGGACTAGATCACTTGTCATGAATTGAGATGGGAGAGGAACCCATGAATTTGGAGGGACTACCTGATTCACAACTCTTTACAACACGCATCGCGGATGGACACTTTGAAGATATAATCCATTTTCTGACAATAGGGATTGCGCCAAATGAATACTTAGTCCAACAAAGAAAGGAATTCATGGTGCACACAACAGACTTTTCTATCATAGTGGGGAACCTATACAAAATGAGCAATGATGAGATATTGTGAAGATACGTACCTGAATTTGAACTAGGTAAGATGCTCACAGAAGCACATGGGGGTGCTGCAGGAGGACACTATGCAGCATGCGTAACCACACAAAATATTCTTCATGGAGTGTTATGGTGGCCAACCTTGCACCAGGATTTGAAAGTGCACTGTAAGGCTTGTGATGTATGTCAAAGGACTAGAAAGCTATCACGGAGGGATGAAATGCCATTAAATCCACAAATGACACTTTATCCATTTGAAAAGTGGGCAATTGACTTTGTGGGACCAATAAAACCTTAGGGAAATACGAGCATGCGCTACATCATCACCACGACAGAGTACCTAAAACGATGGGTGGAAGCGCATCCTGTCAAAGATTGCATGGCCGTTATGGCTGCAAAGTTAAACGTCTTGAACTGATTTGGCTATCCAAAAATCTTAATGAGTGATCACAGAACACATTTCCTGAATGAAACCGTCAGCGTGCTCACAGAAGAGTTCTAGGTGTATCATCAGAAAAGTACACCGTACCACCCACAAGCTAGTGGGATAGTAGAGGCATTCAACAAAATACTGGAGACTGCACTGACCAAAGTGTGCAACGCACAACGAAATGACTGGGACCTACGCATACCTGTCGTACTATGGGTTTACACGACAATCTGCAAGAAACTAACGGGACAGACATTTTTCCGGTTAGTCTATGGCATAGAAGCTATCATGATGATGGAATACATCGTACCTAGTTTGCAAATAATAGTGCTCACAGGCATGACAGACTGCAAAGCTCTGGAAGAAAGGCTTGCTCAATTAGAAGAACTTGAGGAAGAATAGTTTCTGGCTAGGTTTCATTAGTAGGTACAAAAGTAGTGTGAAAAGGCCTGGCACGACTGCCATATCAAGTTATGCACCTTCAAGGTAAACGACTTAGCGTTGCTATATGACAGTAAGTTTGAAAATTTTCTAGGAAAATTTAGAATGCATTGGCTGGGACCATACGTCGTTAAAGAGGTCACAGATGGAGGCACAATGTAGCTGGTCAAACTAAATGGAGAACCCTTCCCAGGCAAAGTAAACGACAGTCACTTGAAGCCCTACATCAGTGGGCTGGCTATCTGACTAACCGAACAAAGTGTAGTCTTCACAACTCGAGGAGTTGGACAAGGGCACAAGACTATAAACATATGCAGCAGATGCCAGTACAGAGGTACAAACAAAATTCAGACACAGAGTGTTTAGAAGAAATAATATAATAGGTTCAGCAGGCAGCAGTGCAGTGTGCTATAGACATTCAAGCTGTTCGGGATCAGTTGGAGGTACTCCATGCCAAGATCGCCGCGCCAACAGAGTGACTCAACAGTGAGTCATAATATTTGTGTTGGGGGCCTGTTGGGCATGGGATCCCCCCACAACATGTTTTGGGGCTCAAAGCCCAAGTTTTGGTGAAATAATGTTGTAAGATTCCATGAATTATGGGTGCAGAGTGTGAAATGTATGTTGAGTCATAGGGTTGTCTGCCCTAAGTTTTGTAATGTACTGTCAACCTACCCATGGTCCACAGACTATGGGATTGTATAAATAGAGCATGGCTCTAAGTTGTAAAGATAATTGGAGATAGATGAAAACAAATGGAGTCTAGAAGATAGCGAACATAGAGAAAAGGTCTAAGTGTCTTGGGTCGTAGTAGTAGGAAGAGGCTCTGGAGTTGAGTGTGCAGAGGCCTAGTAGAGTTTGCAGCTGAGTGCATAGGGAAAAGTTGAGTTTGTAATCAAGGAATAAGAAGAATAATAAAGAGAAGTTTGATTCCAAATCTTGTGGATGTGTTCTTGTGTTACTTCCTGTTTAAATATATTGTTTTCTTTATCGTGTGAACTTATATGAATAATAAACACTATTAAATATAACTAGTCACATACTGATAAGCTAAGTGATCAACAGTTATTGGGTTAGCAGTAAGGAATTGGGGCATAACACAAATCACACCTTGAACAAGACTATGAGGTACTGATAGATGCGCGTAGTGACGTGCGCAAAATAAATCTACGAACCAATGAAAATCATCAGAAATCTCTAGGGTGCAGAAACTTGGTTCTAGCACCCTCCCATACTACTTTGGGTGAGACCTTAGTCCATGCTTCATGGAATGTTGCTAAAAGGGCCAATAGTATAGGGATTTATTTGGCTAATCACCTCTGAACCTGGGTCATGCCCCCATAAGCCAACAGAAGGCTATGTAACTACTTTTACAGATAAAACCTGGAAGGTCACTAAGGAGCCCTAGTAATCGCAAAAGGTGAAAAGGTTGGTACATTGTATTTATGTAATTGTATTTCTAATTATGTTAATGCTTTAACCTCTAGAGGAGAAGATACAACATTGTGGCATCATTGGCTTGGGCACATGAGTGAGAAGGGGATGCAGATTCTTCACTTAAGAAATTTGTTGCTAGGTTTGAAGCATGTTGATTTGGAATTCTGTGAGAATTGTGTTTATGAAAAACAGAAGAGAGTAAGATTCCTCAAAGTTGGGAAGGAAAAGAAGAGTGAAAAATTAGAGCTTGTTCATACAGATGTACAGGGACCTGCTCAAGTATCATCTCTCAATGGCTCTCGTTATTATGTTACTTTTATTGATGATGCAATTAGAAAAACCTAGTTTTATTGTATTCGAAATAAATCTGATGTATTTGATACTTTCAAGAAATGGAAAGCCTTTGTTGAAAATGAGACAAAAAAGTGGTTGAAGTGTCTCAAAATCAGACAATGGAGGTGAATATTGCAGCAAAGAGTTTGATGGGTATTGTTCAGAGAATGGAATTTGTAGAGAGAAGACAATTCCAGGAACACCACAAGAAATTGGTGTGTGAGAAAGGATGAATAGGACAAACATGGAGCATGCAATATGCATGAGATTGCATGCAAGATTGCCTTTACAATTTTGGGTAGATGTTGTAGATACTGTTGTTTATCTAATAAACATAGGGCCTTCAAGTTCCTTGGATGGTGGTATTCCAGAGGAGGCATGGGCAGGTAAAATGGTAAACTACTCATTTTTTAAGACTTTTGGTTGTGAAGCCTTTGTCCACATTAATAAAGAAAATAGAACAAAGCTTGAGGAAAAATCAAAGAAATGTACCTTTATTCTATATGGCGTTAATGATTTTGGTTATCACTTTTATGATTACTAAAAACAAAAAATCATTAGGAGAAGAGATGTCATATTCAATGAAAAGGTTTTGTATAAGGATCAGATGCAAGAAAAGAAATAGGAAAAAGAAAATGGAGAATACACAATGCTTGATAAGGTCACATAAAAATAGAAGGTGCGTGAAAATCATAATGATCAATAGCTAGAACAACAACATCAACCACAACAACAAGAAGCACCTCAAACACCTAAAAGTGGTGTTAGAAGATCTACCAGGATAAATAAATCCACTGAACGATACTCTCCATTATATTATGTATTGTTGACTGATTTTGGTGAACCTGAATATTATGAAGAAGCAGTGCATGTAGAAATGAGGAAGAAGTGGGAGCAAGCCATGAAAGAAGAGATGGACTACTTAGTACATAACTAGAATTGGGATTTAGTCAGGTTGCCCGCAGGTAAAACAACATTGCAGAATAAATGGGTTTACAGGTTGAAGGAAGAAGATGGAGGTAGAAAAATGTATAAAGCTAGACTTGTGGTGAAGGTGTTTTCACATAAAAATGGTATAGACTTTGATGAGATATTTTCTCCCGTTGTTAAAATGACTTCAATTCGAACTATTTTAAGTCTAATAACAGCTGAAGGTTTGCATCTTGAGCAGTTAGATGTAAATGCAGCCTTTCTCCATGGGGATTTGGAGGAAGAGATATATATGCAACAACCACAAGGATATGAGGTAAAAGGGAAGGGGAAACTAGTGTGTAGGTTGAAGAAGAGCTTGCATGGCTTAAAACAGGCTCCAAGGCAATGCTATCTAAAATTTAATAGGTTTGTGTCTGAACAAGGTTATACTAGATGTCACTCTGATCATTGTGTTTATCTCAAAAGAAAAAATGATGGAAACTATATTATATTGTTATTGTATGTAGATGACATGATTGTTGCAGGTTCTAACATGCAGGAAATAAATGTGCTCAAAAGGAAATTGGAAAACTCATTTGCAATGAAGGATTTGGGTGCTGCAAAACAAATCCTTGATATGAGAATAACTAGAGACAGGACGATTTGAAAATTAACATTGTCTTAGAGTGAGTACATATAAAAGGCGTTGAAAGGATTTAATATGAAAAATGAAAAACTAGTTAGTATACCTTTGGCTAGCCATTTAAAACTAAGGAGGTGTGTCCCAAGACTCAAGACGAAATGGCTTATATGTCTAAAGTTCCATATGCATCAACAATTGGAAGCTTAATGTATGCAATGGTCTACACAAGGCCTGATATAGCACATGCAGTGGGAGTTGTAAGTAGGTACATGAACAATCCAAGAAAATAACATTGGATGGCGATGAAGTGGATTCTCAGGTATTTGAGAGGTACCGCAAATAAGGAATTATGCTTTGATCATTCAAGCATTGCTCTACAAGGATATGTTGATGCATATATGGTCGATGATAGAGATAAAAGGAGCAGCACAGGATATGTGTTTACTATAGGTGGAACAATTTTTAGTTGGGTTTCAAAACTGCAAAGTGTTGTTGCACTCTCAATGATGGAATCAGAGTATGTTGCTGCTATAGAGGCTAGTAAAGAAATGATTTGGTTACAAAGGTTTCTAGATTAATTGGGTAAGAAGCAGGAGTTGGGCAGGTTATACAGTGACAACCATAGTGCCATAAATCTTGCAAATAACTCTGCATTTCATTCCAAGACTAAACATATACAACTCTAGTACCATTTTATATGGTCAATGTTGGAAGATGGATAGTTGAAGTTGGAAAAGATACACACTAGCTAGAATCCTGTAGATATGTTAACAAAATTTGTAACCAGGGAGAAACTGAGATTTTGCTCAGTTTCAATTGGTCTTCAAGTATGATGATGAAGATGAGAAACAACCAAGTCCAAAGTGGAGTCATTGTCCAGAAAATGAAGCAGTGGTGTAGTTTCTATAATCAGTCTCCAAGTGAGAGATTGTTGGGTGTGGAGCTTGATTATCTTCTTTATTCAGAGGTATCACTACAATGGACCCCATTTCATAATGTGGCGGTAATGTTGCCCATTTATGTGCACCCCTAGGGGGGTACAGGGAGGCAAGGAAGATTTTTTTGAGCCCCCCCCCTCGCGGGGGATCGGGGACAGTGCTCCTGAACCTAACAATAAATGTAAAATTGCCTTGTAAAATGTTGTAATTTCATAGTCAATCTGGGCCTTTCATTAGGCATAAATCTGACGGTAGAAGTTATGTTTAATTTATGATTTTTTTCCCAGAAGGAAACCCCTTGCTATAAATGAGGGAATTGTATTGCGGTCATGAAGATGTGTATTTTGAGTGAGAATGAAAGAGGAGATTGTGTGAGAGTGAAGAGGGAATTACATTGGATCTGTTGTAAGTAGTATCTCTTCATTTTCCTGGATAATATAAAAGGAAGGGCTAGTTGTTTCTCTGTGGCCGTATTGGGTGAACCAAATATATCCGTGTCTCTTGTTTTATGGGTTTTCTGTGTTTATATTTATGCAATTTATTTTATGTGTTCCATTGCTCTATAATATATAATTTTCTAACATAAATAACATATAACAACAAAAATTTAGCATATAACATACACATCAACTACATATAACATAATCATAAAGTTAACTATTATATAACAAACAACAAGTTAACATATAACATAATCATCAAGTTAACTAATTTAAAAAATCAACAACAATGCATATAGCAAAAAGTTACTATCATCCATGACTATTCGACATGTGCATTTGACCACACTGATTAACTAACATCTATCATACATGTAACCACAAAAACCATAGACTAACAAGCATATACATAACCCTAATTCTTATAACAACCATTAACCAACATACCTGGATAGCCACCATACAAACTTGTATGACTATCTTCTATTACTCCCGCGTTTAGTATTGCAACCTCACTATGATGGTTCAAATCTACTACTCTATCTCAACCAACATGTTAACACCCAGGTTGTTCCCTATGACTCCCAAGGGAATACGGCCGGGGTAACCACTAACCAATCTTTGGACTACAGCTTCTAGCCCAGCTGTAATCAGAGAGGGCTCTCTCTTTAAGGTTTGTCTCAGTTCTATGGATATTTTAGGCTAGTTATGAAGTGATGGTTTTTGGTTTATGTTTGGTTGGGAGGATGTTTTCTGAAAAGCTTTGGAATGTAGTTCTGCAGGTAAAATTAGTCTATTGGGCAATGGAGTCTGTGGCTGTTGGTTTCTTGAAATCCTGAGTTTGATGCAACTGGAGTTACAGGGCCATTTAGATATTTCATGAAACAAACTTTAAATTATGATGATGGAGTGTAAACAACTAGTGAAAAGCAATTAAGAATTTTCGACTAAGCTGGGTTGTGAAAAAGGGATGCATTCCTCAGGAGCAAACTTGAATTCCTGAAACAATAATCACCGCGATGATATAGTGTGAAAGGGTAGCATTTAAGAATTACGCTTTCATTACTATAACTGAAGAAAAGACATTCAAAATAGCTTAGATTGAGTTCAGGGTAATCTGTGATTAAGTCCTGGAACTATTCTTTTTCCTTGCTATTAACTGTTTAAATATAGGAAACATGAAAGATATATGAAAGATAACAGACACATAACAAAGAGTTACAAGAGGAACTTATTGAGTCATGAGATACACAGGAATCCTGCAACTTTCAGCTAAACACCAGACAAGATCAAGGAACCAGAGCTTTGGAAATTCCATCATCTTTTGTATTACTTCTCTGAGAGTTACAGTAAAGAAAACAGAATAGATATGAGCAATCTCTTATATCCAATGTCCAACCCCTGCTAACTGATGCGAGGGGGAATATATAGAAGTGTTTCATACAAAATATCTCAGGCATTGAGTCATCTGAGAGGTAAAATATCTTCATTAACTCGTACATAAATGGTAGATGAGAATTTATTACAATATAAATGCTCTTTACTCCTGTCAGAAGATTTTGACCCTTAGAGCTCACTGAGTGGGTTGAGCGCTTTGTTATAACTGCTGAATGACGTGTTTGTGCAGCTCTGTCCTCCTGTAGCTTCTCGGCCCTGTCACCTGTGACTGCCAGTGCTGCTATGGTGGCCGAATATTTGTGCTGAGTTGGCTCAGCCTCTTTCTGCATACCTACTGACGTGTCTTTATCTTCTTGTGTATGAAAACTTAAATATTTCCAAAAAGTAACAACATAATTACTGACTTTGATTTAACAGTAATTGTATCAAATTATTCCACACATCCTGTGTAGGCAATTGATGCCTCAAAATTGACCCCATGGTCTTATCTGCCTTTTTATACTCGTAAAAATGGGGAGGCTCATCAAACAAGTGTGTGATTTCATTCATAATAAAAAATAAACTCTCCACCCTGTTGAAGAGGGTCTGTCCTGTTGCTGGTCCTGTTTCTGCTGATGTACTAGCTGTCTCTGCAATTTGATTTCCAGCAAAAGTGTTCACTCTCTTGGCATATTTTTCATGTGAGAGCAGCCTTCTTGATGGATCCAGCAAGCTAGGAAGACCCCTATTTTGCAATGCCATGAACATGTCCTGGAATTTGTTGATATCTGCTTGCATATCCTGGGTTCTTCTTTCCAGGGTCTGAACCAGGTTTCTTAATGTCAGGACCCTTTTGATCATTGAGATGGTCTCAGTCCTGTTGCCAATTCCCATTTTGATGAGCTGGGAGCTTGTACTGTAGTTCAGCACGTTTATCATTTTAGTGGCAATCTCAGGCATATTGCCTAGAGATGCCCTTGCCCGTTGGATCTCTCTGTGTGCTTTCCCAATGAGCGTTATTTGCTCATGGATGGCCTCAATGTACTCCCACTGATCTGTGATGGACTGGCCAATATTGGCCCATAGGATCCTTTTGAGCTCAGATGTCACCTTGTCGAGTGTGAGCTCCTTTTCTAGCTCAGTTATTCTCTTCTTAAGAGCCTTTACCTCCCTTTCTCTTTCAGCCACATTCTGCTTGGATTTCTCATATTTCTCATTGATTTTAGCCAGAGTGCCCTTGGCTTGATTTAACTCTGAGACTCCAAGGATTGAATTTCATTCCTCAGCTTTTGCATGTCAAGGCTTTCAGCCTGCTCTGTTGTTGGTGCTGAGGTGGATGGTGCTGCCTGTTGTGTCTGCTGGCTGGGAGGGGCAGTGGTTTGAGGGGTTTCCTCAAGATTTATTGTTTCTGGAGGAGGTTGTGAGGTTTGTCCTGCCTCCTTTTTCTGCAATGCTGCCTGCAGGGTAGCCTCTGATTCCTGCAACTTCTCTTGGGTGTGGATGAGCTCTTTATATAATGTCATCAGCATAGCAGCTGCATCCTTATCTTGTCTGAGTCGGGCAATCTCTCCTGTTTGAGGATGAAGAGTTGCTGGGATCTTTATCATTTTTCTCAATGCTGCCATATCAGCATCCCTCAGCTTCAGAATCTCTTGCACTGCCTTGACATCTTTAGGATCATGTCCAAGCTCTATTATCATTTCCTCTAGAGCTTTGATCCTGTTGTCTTTTGCTTGAGAGGAAGCCCTTTCCAGCTCAAGTTGTGCAGTGGTGTTATTCAGGCTATTTTGTAGCCTATAGTTCACCAAGGTCTCATCTGCCAAGGTGGCATACACCATCTCACCCGTTTGTTTGTGTAGTTTGATTTGATCCATTAGGTGGATGTCCTTGGACAGGACCTCAAGGTTGGTCCTGATATAATCGGCAGCTGACTGTGGTTGCTGCATTGCTGGTGTAAAATGGCTCATAATCATTTTACCCTCGTGTGCATCATATGCAAACATGAGTCTTTGCTGGTTTGTGGGGGCCATTTTCAATAAATGATTATATAACTGCAGCCTCAAGGGTTCATTTCTCTTTTTAATGTCCTTGAATTTTTGCTTGATGCTCTTCTCGCCTTCCCTTTGCTGGCTTGAGGAGCTAACTTCTCCTCCTGCTGCCCTATCTTGCTCTTGTTGGAAGGAGCTGGCTGAGGCCTCCATGCTGGGCAGGCCTGTACCTGAAGTCTGCCCTATTGGCATTTCTTCTTCAGAGAAAAGGTTTAACCTTTGCCTCTTCTCCCCTTGAGTTGGTGAGGCAGTAAGGGGAGTCTCTCTGTCCCTTTTCCCGTTTACATCCTCCCTTTGAGGGGTTTGGAGGACAGAAGAGTCAATCCTTGAGTATTGCCTCAGAGGTGCCATTTGTGTTGGCTGTTGCTGTGTGGCCATTGGGGCCTCTGCCGTCTTTTCCCCCTGCCTTGGCTGCTCTTTTTGTGGCTATGGTACCTGTTGGGGCTATTGGACCTGTGCCTGCTGTACCTGTTCCTGTTCCATCTCCTTCTCCTTGCCTTTGCTCTGAGCTTGGTTTGTAGTTTGGACTGCCTCTTGATGTGCTGTAGAGGATGAGGCAGCTGCTCCTGCTTGAGGCTTTGGCAGAGCGAACACCTGTGCAGGAAGTTCCAAGTCAGCCAATTTCAGAAGATGTCTTCTATCTCTCTCATTCAGTTATTCTTGTGTGACCGGTTCCTCCAGTGTGCCCCTTTTCCATTTTGGTTGATTGGCATATTTTTCAATGTGGGGAAAACTTACATGGTCATAACTAGAGAGCTTATATTTGAGCCTTCTGAATGATATGGAGTGATTGGGATCATAGGGCTTCCAGAGGAAGCTGGTCTTCAGGCCAAGGCATTCTAGCTTTCTATCAGCTTCTTTCCAGCCTTCCCTTTTGTTCAAGACAAGGTGGCCCAATTGGTTTTTTACTTTCAGCTGTGCCTTCTTGCCCTTGCTTGCGAAGTGTATCATATCAGCATTGCCAAATTGCCTGAAGTATTCTAGGGCAAATAGTCTCATGGGCACATATTTGGGCAATCTGTATGGGGGTAACTCACAGCCATATATTCTGATTACGGTGTAGTTTTGGTAAAAATACAATTCCCCAATGCTGTATACTTTGGATAACTGCAGGATTCTCTGCATCTCATCAGTCAGTTTTGGAGGAGGCGAGCTTAGGAATAAAGACATGGCTGGGTGAATGAAGAGGTCTATAAATTCATAGTAAGTGTATGGAGAGTAGGCTCTGCAATGAAACACTGAGCTCCAATACACTACAGACCTTGGATTGCCTTGTGCATTCGTTCTCTTGACAATGAATGAGAATTTCTCATGCTGATAATATAAAATCAAGTGGTAGATGTAGGAGGTGTATCTGAACACCTTCTCTCTTGATAGGTTCATGAACTGCTCATGCATCTTATCTGATATGTAGGTGGCATAATCATAACAGATTGGGGTTTTGCCAGGGGCAAACATAGTCATCATCACCAGCACAGTTTCATCAATATATTCCACTGATTTGTACCCCAAGATGGAACTGATCATATCTGCAAGGTCTATACCCAATTGGTTGAGGTAACCAGCAAAGATAGGAGGGTATTGCGCAGTGTCAGAGTTTATAAATAATTGGTTTAACTTTGTGATCTGAGCATCTGTCAGCATCTTAGCTCCTTGGTTTATTAGATCCAATAAAGACAGGGGAACCAATTTCTTCTGAGTCTTGAATTGCATCATCTCTCTAATGGCCTCAGGGGTCATGTAGAATACAACTGAACCTGAAGGGTCAAGCACAGCTCTTTGAGTGGGATCATAGTAGACAGCACACAGATGAATCAGGTCTGGGAATTGGTTGACCTGAGGGAGCCTGAAAATTGGGAGGAAGGAATCCCAAATGCCTAATATGTCTGTCCCATCCACATGTTTGGCCTTAATCTCATTTAGCAGGTGGAGGTGGAACTTGCTGTGTGATGAGGAGTCCTTTGAGATTTGGTAATCTAAGTCTGCCAAATCCTGCCACTCCAATTCTCTCTGAGGGGCATTTAAGGGAGCAACATTGAGGGCCACCGGTGCAACTGGAGTCTCCATGTTACTTGGACTCTGTTTTGTATGAAGACTAATGTTACTTAGCCTGGGCAAGAAGAGTACTGTCTGAGTGAAAGGTGAATTTGAGAAATGGAGGATGTCGGGGTGAGTTTGCAGCAATTGAAATACTGTTTCAGTTACTTGAGAAGGTGAATCTTTGTCTTTGGCAGACCTTTTTAATAATTGGGTGTAGGTTCCGGGTTTCTGTTCACGACTGCGCGAACAGAATGCAGGTTTTAGTGAAGTTTGTGTAAATAGGCTCGGTTATTGAATTTCGACCGTTAAATTTTTAAGTGGGAGCTGGTGCAGGGAATTGAGCGGTGAATTATATGTTTTTAGTGCTTTAAGTCAGTTTTTTGTTATTGCAGACAGAAACCAGGCTTAGAGAAGACTTGCAGGGATAAATACCTGGTAAATCGATGGGTCGGGTTACCAATGTAGGTGGGTAGGCGCGCCGAAGGTCTTCTGGTCGATTTGAGCAGGTTGGTGCAATTGGTCGTAAAATGCATGTAGAGGGCGCAAGAACAGTTTTTTGCAAAAGTGCAAAAAGAACGCGAAAATTGACAAAATATGGCTTTTTTGGGACATTCGCGCCTTTTTTGGATGACGTCAGCATGACGTCATCAGGTGGGTCAGGGTTGGGTGACGTCAGCATGACGTCATTAGGTGACGTGGCGGCCTGTGAGTGGTCCACGGGGGTGGTGAGGTGGCAGACAGGTGGAGCAATGGTGGACGGGGGTTGCGGACGCGGCGCTGATGCAGGCAGTGACGCGGGCAGGCGGATTGGCGGAAAACCGGAAACCACGGTGGTATCATATCGGACCGCTTCTGCTACGGAAAGGAATTTGTCAGAGGGGGCTCCGATGTGATTTGGGGGCGACGCGTGGACCCGGCCTGACGTCAGCGTCTGATAGATATTGGACGATATTCTTCGGATGTCGGGGCCGGTCCGATATCCACGTCAACCGTCGGATGAAAAGGGCTTGATCGGACGGTCGACGGGCCATTGACTTGCACGGATGATACGGCGTCGGGCGGTCAATAAACTATTATTTTCCTTGGGACTTGCGCCAGGCGGGGTCCTTAGAAATATCAATAAATTTCACGGTTTTTCCAATGTTTTTCTTTATTTAATTACGCATAGCCGAGAAACTTTAGGGTAAGGCGGAAAGCTAAGGTTTTTCAACGAATTTTTACAAAATCGCGCATAGCATTTAGAACTTAGGCTAAGTGGGTTTTCATAAAATTTCGCATAAACGCGCAAATGGGTCCCAGACTTAGGATAAGGCGGACAAAGTGGGTTTTTGCATATATTTTGCTTTTGAGCGGGTATAAGGGTGCAAAAAAGGGTTTTTTCAAGGTTTCTTAGGCCAAATGAAGGGTTGGCTAAGTAGATGAGTTTCTGAAAGTGGAAAAGAGGTTAGGCTTGGTTGTCAAACTGACCAGATGTCAATTGATTCCCTGGTAGTGAATCATATGGCTATAATGCCAAGGAGGGGGTATTTATAAAATGCTTAGGGTTTTTACACCATGGTGTTATAATAGTAGGGAAAGGGAAACATAGGGATTTAGATAATAAAAGTTAGAGGTTAATATGGAGGGAGAAGGTGAATGAGGAGTGATATTACTAAGTTTTCTTGAAAACAACTTAGTTTAAAGAGTAGATCAAAATGAAAAGAACTTTGCACAAGAAATGTGGCTTTTAAAGGCAATAAGGACCAACATAAAACCTTGAATCTCTCTCATAAACACACCTGGTGAAGGGATGTTAGTAATGAGTGATGAATCAGGAAAAAGGGAAGTTAGAAATGCTTCATTATGTTGTTTTCCTTGTATTTGATCAGCAAAATTCAGCTTGGAAGGAACACCACTTCTGCAACCCCATCTACCTACCCAACTATTTTGCCTAGCATTTTTTGTTTTTTCTTGGAGGGTGCACTTGGACTTACAAACCCTTATGTGCCTTTTTCTTTTTCATTGGCTTTTTCCTTTGATTTCCTATCTAGCACTATCCTTATGTCTTCCAAGGCCCCAGATTAAGCAGTTGGGAGCCTTAGCTTCTCTGCCTAACTATTGATCTGCCAAGATTAAGCAGTTTGGACAGATTTCTTCCTCTATTCTATAATAGAAAATTGAAACATGGCATGATCCAGATTAGACTGTTGGACCATCCATCAAAATTTAATAGACATGAAGGCATGTAGACACCTTGCCTTTCCTTGGAAATATGGGATCTTTGTATCAGCAAAGCAGAGCATATTTGGCACTTGAATTTGCCCATCATGAAATATGAAACCTATTGGTATGGGTATCCAACAGTGGCTCCACATGGGGATGGTTTTTCTTCTTGAAAGACCAAGAACAGTAGGTCAGCATGCCTTATCTCTTTGGCTACTGCTTCAAAACTTGTAGTTTTTTCATCCTTGAACCCTCAAAATTGTAGACTGACATATTTATAACACTTGCTGCAGTCTAGTCTTTTCCTGCTTCTGCAAGATCCTTGAAATTAAGTTATTCACATGCTTAGAGAAAACACTATACACAGTGAATTATGTACAAGGGCAGCCATACTGCATTCATGGAAGGTAGTCAAAATAGTTCTTCAGCATCCTGCCATTGACAGGACCTTCATCCAACTCAGTTTCATCAAGGTTTTTGAGAAAGTAGGTATTATTTCCTTGTATTTCTTGGATGATAAATGGTCCTGTCCAAAGGGAATCAAACTTTTCATGCTTTCTTTTGTTTTCTCTTCTTGAATCCCACTTGAGAACTTTGTCACCCATGTTGAAATCTTCAGCCTTGGTCCTTCTGTCAAAAGCTTTCTTGAGCTTTTCTTGTAGGATTTGAACTCTGTTATACACTTGGTCTCTGGTTTGCTGTAAGCATATAATTTGATTTATCCTCCTTTGCATATCATTTGGCTCAGCTTGATTTTCTTGAAGTAGCTTCATAACAGGGATCCCTAGTGATGAATTAAATTTGGCTTCTAATCCATAGACTAACTCATATGGGCTGACCCCAATTGATCTCTTGGTTGTTAATCTATCTGCCCATAAGGCATTGACAAGTTTCTTATGCCAATTCTTTTTGTTCTCTTCCAACACCTTCTTTATCATGTTTACCAGGCTTTTATTTGATGATTATGCAAGGCCATTTCCTTGGGGATAATATGCAGTAGAATGGCCCAAAGTAATGTGGAATTTGTGATAGAAGCTGACCATCTTCTTAGATCTGAAAGCAGCAACATTATCTGTTATTATCTTGTCAGGACATCCAAATCTAGCAAGGATATTAGTCTCAAGAAACTGAATGATAGTGGAATCATTTGCTTTTCTGCATGGAATTACCTCAATCCATTTAGTGAAGTAGTCTATAGCTGTTAGAATCCATCTATGTTGGCCTGAAGATGAGGGATTAATTTCTCCAATGAAATCCAAACCCCATTGCTGAAATGGTCTCTCTATTGCAATAGGCCTTAGAGGTAGTGGAAGTAACTGTCTCTTTCCTTCAAACACTTGACATTTATGACATGAAGTGGTAAATTTCTTGACATCAGAGAAAAAAGTAGGCCAATAGTATCCAGCTCTCAGTATTTTATCCACAGTGGATTTCCAATACAAATGTCCACCACAATCACCTGCATGAAATTCTTCCATGATCTTGTTAGCCTCCTCTTCAATCAAACAGTTTAACAAGATACCCTCATGGTTTTT
>APFE031125143.1:0-29326 GCA_000404065.3 Pinus taeda
TCTCAACACACTTATGACCTTTAGTGTATTTGCTATCACAACTGTAACAAAGCCCTTTTGCTCTTTTTTCTTCCAATTATTGTGGTGTCAACCTTATAGGTTGTGGAAGGCTAGGGGCAACAACAATTCCATCTTTATGGTTGTGAGTGGTATGCTTCCTGGTTGCCATAATTTTTCTTTCCATTTTTCTTGCTAACCTAAATGCCTTCTCTAATGAATCAGGTTCCCAAAAATGAACATCATGTTGGATATTATCCTTTAAAGTCCCTATGAACACATCAATCCTATGCTCCTTTGAAACATTTTTTACCCTTATGTTCAATTTTTGGAACTCCTCAATGTGCTCCATTATTGCACCCTTTTGTTTGAGACTTATCAATTGGCTAAAAAAAGTGTTGCTTTTTATATCCTCATAACGTGCTGTCAATTCTTCCGTAAAAATTGCCAAAGTGATAATTTGTTTATGAGAGAAAAGCCATTGATACCATACAAACTAATTTGGTTCCAAATATAAAGTTGCAAAACGTACCTTTTGTGTGTTTTGCACATTATTGAGATCGAAAAATTGCTCCATCTGTAATATCCATGTTGCAGGATCCTTGCCATCAAACTTCCTCGTATCGATTTTTGGAATATGGTGGGCCTTCGATCCAACATTAGAGTCTATCAAATTATGATTAACATTTCTTTTGTTCGCATCATGAGTTTCCTTTACTACCCTTTCACCAATAGTAAGTATTTCTTGTAGAAAATTTGTTAAATCTGTCTTCAAATCTACCATGCCTGTCTTCAAATCTGTCTTCAAATCTATCTTCAAATCGTCCATCTTAGCTTCCATGCCCTTTATCTTAGATTCCATGCCATTTATCTTAGCTTCTATTTGCTTTTGTGAGAGTGACATTTGTTGCACTTGGTCTTGTAATTTTGATATATCATGTAGCATTTCTCCCTCTTCTTCATGAGTCATGCTAGCTCGCTTTCAGGTTGCTTACTAGGTGTTTGCATTTTCTTTCCTTGGGGCATCAGTTACCAATAATAATGCTCTACTATGCCCTTTGAATTCCTTCAAAATAATTTTTCAAACCAAGCTTAAGAAAAATTTAAAAAAATATACACACTTTTTTTCACTTTGTAGGAGCTCGATATTGCCTCTGATGTATCTCTGTAATTTCGGATCATACAGTTCTAAAATTGCGACCTATAGTATCCCTCTGTGTCCTCTTTCCAATGCCACCAGTCTGATCCAAATTGGATTCTCCAAGGAAGAGTTATGCCAAATCTCCGACAATGACCTGATTATAGACTAGTTTAGTAGAGAAAACTTGTATGAGGTGCCATGTGTCCCTGTTTCGACTTTTGGCTCTGAAAAACATATACAAGAAACTACAATCTGTCATCTTTCTGTACCTTCTTACGAAATTTCAATCCGATGCTCAGAAAGAAAGTTATGACGATTTTCCCTAGGTCACCTGTTTGGAATGTAATCCAGGAGTCTACAAAAAGACCAACTTCCTCAGATCATATCTTTGCAAAGCTTTGAAATTCAAATCCAAGGTTCAGTACGATTTCGTCTCAAATGGGTTTTTTTTTGCTTCTGAAACGTCGCAGAAAAAAAGTTATAGCGAAAATGCCACAATGACCTATTTGGAGCAACGAAACCCTAGAATCCAAAGCTCTGATGTCGAATGTTATGAAACCATCTCACAAAAAGATAGAAAAAATTGATCAGCGCCTTAGAATTCAGCCTCTTCGAGGGGGCAACCTCCTTTACATTATACAAATGAATGATTCTTTGATGATCCAAATGACAAAACCTCCTTTCTATATATAGGAGTCTAAGGAGTCACAATATAACCTAGTCGACCTAACAATAATAATATAAAGACACAAAAATAACAATAGAGGGATTCTATAGGGCATAGTAAGAACAATATGCGGACAATAAGGACACAACAATATTAATAAGGGATACAACTACAATAGTAATGGGGTAATCCTAGTATTATAGGGACCTAACAATTTCAATCAAACCTAGGCTAGCTATCACCTATCCCAATGGACCAGACCTTAAGTGCTTCTTTGGTCAATGTAGTTTTGGAGAGTAAGTTTTGACTTTACGAGAGAGTGTCATTTAAGCCTTAGTCCATGTCAATTAGATAGAGATGCAAGTATCACGTATATATGCAAGTATAATATATAGATCCCAACATAAAGAATATAAGGACTGGGAATTCTCATATATCCCTCACACACTCTCTCTCTTGTATGTGGACTGCACAGGTTCCTTATGCAGATTTATTAGCATACTTCAAATCAATGCATCCTATAGAAACTTCCAGAAATGGTTTATTTCAACATGTATCCATCTCTTATGGCATCTTGGCATAGAGAAACTTCCAGAAGTTGCATTATTACTAAATAAGAAAATTCATTTCATTTCCCCGGTAGAGGAGGGTATTTCTTCATCCAACCCCTAAAAACGAGGTGTTTCATTCATAAAGAACATCAAATTAGAAGGAGTTGTCTGTCATCTTTTCCAACCAACTTTTTTTTGTGCCTGTCCCGACCGATCAACTTGAGGCCATTGATAACTCGATACCATTGTCTAGTGGTAAACCTATGACTTTAGAGCAATTCAATCAAGCTTAAAATTAGTTGGGTGATGGTTGAACTCGGGTGATGATGAAACTCGGGTGAAAAGCATATTGATTCAAGGTATGCCTCCAGAGGGGAAACCCCTGATAATGAACCAGCCTATTGCCTTTCTAATCAATATAAGACAAGGGAATGACTGGAGGAAGAAGGTAAACAATATATGTGGAGCTATTGGTTCGTTAATGGGTGGGGGCAGTATATGCCACCCATCTGATAATGTACTTGGTTAAATCGAATGGTTGACATATATTTCCCCTACCCATTAATGAACCGATATCTCCACATATATTTTTCGCTAAAGAAAAACCCTACGCTCTATGAGGATACAGATACGGAAACATATACAAATATGGAGGCATCCCGGATGGAAACAATATTTCCCTGAAAGAACATCTCTCACATCATACTTCATATATCCTGCATAACAGAGAATACAATCCATTTATCTACAGATTCTTGTGTGCCCCTCCCTACCTACTCGCATATCTTGGGATGGACTACCCAATCACTCATGTCGATCCTCTATTTGAGAGTCTGACTAAGAGTGAGATGATGCTCCATCGGTGCTTCCTCTTTTCCTCTTATAATACCTACCCGCGTATTATGGGAGGTTGGCTTTCCATTACATGCAGTGCCCCACTACCACTGCGCTAATTCCATGCCTTGGTGGACAAGACCTCAAGATCTTATATTTTATAGTTTTAGATTATTTAGGTCATTCATGTAGGGTGGAGTGGGTCTGTCGGTTGTGGATGCACTTAGAACATGTTACGTTTACACTTTATGGTGCTTCACTGACATTAATGATCAATCAGAATACATTGTGAGTGACGGATGGCAAGTTGTGCAGATTCTCTTTCGTGAGGTGGCTTGAGTTATGGCATAATGAATGGAGAGAGTGTATCGGGCATAGCATACTACATACACACTTCTAAGTAAATAACTAACAAAAAAAATTATTAATTATGAAATTTAATATATCATATAAATGTATTATTATTAAATTTTGTGTAGTAAATTTAAATATTATTAAGTTTTGTGTACAATAAATTTAAATATTAGATATTTATCTTTAATTGTTTAATAAAATATTGAATTTTATAAGAAATTTTCTTTCCAAAATTTGGTGATATTGAAATTTTAGATTTTAAATATTTTTCTATTAAATTAGAGTGAGTTTAGATTATGGCTAACGTCAATGTAAAATAGATAGAAGGAAGAACCATCTATACATTTGTGAGATATTGTCATCAAAATTGTATAAGATTCTGAATTTGATAAAAACTAAACTCTACATAAACCAACTTATAGATATTTACAATTTAAACATGACTTATAAACCGAAAATAATAATAAATTTAATTAAAATCAATTTCCTTCCCTTCTTTTAACATTCAGTAAAACCAATTTTCTTTCCTATTCCAAAAAAATACACTTTCAGTTACATTTATATATCAAATTAAATTTATAATTCCAAAAAATACCTGCTAAAAATATATTATATGTCCCAAGAAAACCAAAAATATATTATGTCCCAAGAAAACCTAAAACATAGAGAAAAAGTGAAAGCGCGCAAACAGTGAGAAAGAAAGGGCAGTTGCCCAACGAATCTGACCGTTAGGACTTCCTCCACATCACAAATTCCAATAACATAAATCAAGCCAGTCGATCTACCCTGCAAATTTCGAAAACTTGGAGAGGCGCAGGAAAAGTAAGGGTCAGCGAAGGTCCATCTCTCGAAATCAGCCCTTCACAAAATCCTCTGCGAATTTCACTTTCCGGAGTGCTCGACTCCTGAGCCTTTGCAAGCAAATGTAGAGGCTTAGGGCATCTAATTTTGAGGATTTGGGTCTGGTTTTGGGAGATTGTTATCTGCTCTGGACCATTTGAAACAATTATATCTTGCAGCTTGAGTTTCCTCTGGGCTGTTGCGGCGGCAGAACAAGAAAGGTGCAAGAAGAACCAAGAAGAACCTTTGAAATCGAAGAATCATGGATACTAAGTTCGCTTACTCGATGGCCGATTGGGGTACCATAAAGACGGTTCAGTTCGGCTTACTCAGCGCGGAGGAAATTGTATGTTCGATTTTTGTTTTCTTTCTTCTTTTGTTTTTTACTAGGTTGAGTCAATTTGTCTACACCTCATGAAATCTATTATACCTGAACGAATAGAATTGTGATCGAACCGTATTGATTTATTTGGTGGATTCTGACAATTTCGATTAATTGGTCTGTGAATTCGATTCTCTGTGGCAGCGAGCAATGTCCGTAGCGGAGATAGTATACGCCGAGTCTTATGAAAATGGGCAGCCAAAGATGGGGGGTCTGAATGATCCTCGAATGGGGACTGCGGACAAATCGCTGAATTGCGAAACCTGTGGGTCGGGCATGGTGCATTGCCCTGGTCACTTTGCGCACCTGGAACTTGCGAAGCCCATGTTTCATGTTGGGTTTCTGAAGACCATTCTTTGTGTCCTGCGCTGCATCTGTTTCAACTGCGCAGCTATTCTCGCTGATGAGGTAAATGCCACCACCACCAATTTCAATCCAGGTCTTCTCTCTTCTATCATAAATCTATTTGATTTATTCATGAATACTTTTTCTTTTACTTATAAAAAGATATATTTTGATTTATTTATGAATATTTTTTCTTTTACTTATAAAAGAAATATTTCAATCATATACATGTTGTTTTATTTGAAAATCATAAATTATTATTATTCTATAATTTAGTAGAGAAGAAGGATTTATTTATACTATAATCCAATTTTATCAATTAGAGTATAAAATATATACTATATTATATCAGATCTTATTCTTCGTATTTATTTTTAAGTACACATTTAAACCTAACCACTTTTTCAAATAGTAAGTATTCATATTAAATGATTTAATTTATTTTTTATATGGAAAATAATGTTAATTATATGACAATTTTGTAATAACTGATAGTTAATTCATGAAAATCTATTTAGGAATTACGAAAAAAGGGAGGTTCATGATGATAATTAGTTAAAAGATTATTTTGGAGAACTTATTATTTGGAGATAGATATTATATATATAATTTCAAATTCAAATGGAAGTATGAAATAGTTATCTATTATTATATGAAGGGATGAATTTACAATAAAAACACAATAGAATTAGTTTAATTTAATATAATTTTCCCTTTAATTTAATATAATTTTCCCTTTTTAGTGTAAACTAGGTGTGTTGTGTGTTGTATATAATTATTATTGCTTATTAAAATTTACATTACATTTGAGATCATAGAAATAGGTTGTTGATGAGTGTTTCAAAAGGTGTGAATTGTTGTTGTCATTGATGTGTTTTGGATCTAGTTTACTTGACAAATCCAAGTTAAATAATCAATTTGTTTTGTTCCCTCTAATTGGATTTTGCAACAAATTTCATAGGTAGTTTTCTTCCAAAATGAGAGTTTGACAAGAACATTTTCTCTATCGAAAATTAATGCTTATGATAAGCAATGGATGGATTTTGCAACAAATTTCATAGGTAGTGTTCTTCCTAAATGAGAGTTTGATATGAATATTTTCTCTATCGAAAATTAATGCTTATGATAAGCAATGGATCGCTGAGTGTGATGGATTTAAGCACCTTCTAACTATTTGGCATCTTAATGTGTTGTCATTTCTAGATAAATATTATTAGTAAAAATGAGAGAGAAATAAACCAATAATTACACATAAAGATTAACAACACATGGACACCATATTTTAACTTGAAAACCCATATGGGAAAACTAGCTTGAATAATAAATCTACTATTCTTGGTCCAAAGGAAAATTGCAATGGAGTCTTCATGCCTTTAAAATGGTTACATTACATTAGAATACCATGGGAAAAATTATGGGTTATCAAAGTTTGGAGTCTGAAAACTTCCAATGGAAAATTGAGTCTATGATTGAGTCAACTTTAGCTGAAGTACCCTAACAACCCCCCTTAAACTTGATTTACGGAGATAAACCTGGTTTCAATAACTTTGTTGAAGTCCATATAGAAAAGTTACAATCCACCTAAATACATGGGTAACCAATCATTGTATCAATAATTTTTCTAAGAAACCTTTTCTCATGCATGGTTCATCAACTATCTTAAATCTTGATATTTCACATTCACCCATTCAAGCTAGCTTAAGAGTACACCTACTTGGCACATACCTATTCAAATGGTCTATTCCATAACTTCATCATCCATAACTCAATATGTCAGCACATTATAACATGTATGCTCACTAACCTCAAGTTAGTGTATGAGTTCACCTACCACCCTCGTACCTATTCAAGTGGTTCATTTATTAACTTGAAATATCATGTGCTATTGCACTATATATATGCTCAAACAATAGGCGTTACAACAATCTTGGGGAATGCAACTTTCCTATGGCTAATATTTGTAACTTGGACCAAATACTCTAGGGTATTCACGCACTACTACATTTCTCAATAATGTGTTGGCTTCTTCACCAATCCTTAGCACCATTGAATCCATCTATGTTCTCTCGGCCATGTAATTATGCAATCTCTCTTGCTATATCTCCAAACCATATTGATTCATACCTTGGTCTTCCAACACCATTTTCACTCGCTAGATCCATGTAATCTCTCATCAACCCAACTCTTAAAATTGATTTTACATAGATCCACTGGAACAATCACTAAACCACATTTCTCAAATTTGGGTTTCATAGTAGAAACATTTGATTAGGCAATAAATTTTGGGATTCTAGGTGCATTTGCACACCATTTCTAGTTGTTCCTCCATTGCAATGTTTAGGGTTCTTTTGCTTCACCTTATTTTATTTTCATTCACAATACTACTTTGATTCACATCCACCTCCTCATCGTCTTCATTAGAAGTCACAAATTTTACTGTTAGTTTCATCAACATACAACACTACATCCAATGGATTTGCGATCCTTCACTTCCTTTCATTGTTTTTTGCATACAACTCCAAGGATTGGAAAATTTATTTACCTTCTCCATTTCACTTTTCTTTATCAAGATTAACCGAATTTTCCTCCTTAAATTGTTGCTTTCTTACCTCTTTAGATAAACCATGATCATTTAGTCATGATTGTTTCTTTTAACATCGCTATTCCAATCAATTAACACTTCAAATGAGCTCACATTTCCATACCCATTCATATTGTCGATTTCCATTAAAAATAAATTACAATAAAATTTTCACGTTTTTAAATCGCCTAGATGAAATTAAAGTATATTATTGACCCATTTAACCTATATTATTTACAAATTTATGAATTCTCAAAACCTTAGACCCAAAAACTACCCATAAATGGAATCAACACTTTATTATTATTTGATTCAAGTAAGTTATGGTGCACACCCACGCTCTACAAATTCAAACCAACGTCATCATTTCTCACAATGATGTACATAGATGAGTAATTCTTAGTGCATATAAACGTATGTGAAATGTAATAGTGAAGTGAGTAATTCTTAGTGCATATCTGAATTTCAATGACGTTGCGTCATTTTTGAATTCGTAGCATTAAGTTGACATAACAACACTTAGGAATTTATGAGCCTAATAACAGAGAATTGGCTTGCAAGAGCTAATTTATTCATGCATGAAGAAATGCCATGGAATGCTAAGATAATCTACATGAAAAGAAAGTTACAAGCATGGTGCCTTGAGGATTCATCAGAAGCCATATCAAGTTTGATCTTCTCAAGCGTAGACGGTGAGGAATTTGTTATTTTGAAGTCTAGGGATATATTTGGCATCTCTTTTTTTTTTTTAATATGATTTACTGTATCAATTTAGTACTAGTTGCATCCATGACAATATTTACTTGTTATTTTGAGGAATTATGGTAGATAATTGTGTTACGGATAAACATGTTATAACATGAGATTTAGATTTAGGTAAGGAGGAAGACAACAAACCGTACCCACCACGGAACTTATGGTCGCTTGACAAAACATTGTTAATACATTGATCAATGAAACTCTAACAACATTGTCAACAATATATGCATGTGGTGTTTTAATGAGCATAACCATTGTTGATATATAGTATTGTGCATCATTTTCTTTGTTCTCATGGCTGAAAAATTGAAATGATGTGTATAAGAGAATGTACTTTAATCTTTTTTGTGTATTAAGTGTGGATAATTTTTTTTTTTAATGTTGGTGATTTTCATATTGATTTTGAGAAGTGTTGTTACAGAGTTAACTTTTTTTTTTGGCATATTTCTAACACTTTAAATTTCCTTATGTCTTAAATATGCATTTTTTTAAATGTTTATTATTTAATTATTTTTTTAACAAAATGGCTATGTATTTTATTAAAATATATGCTTTTCATGGCCAAAACCATTTACATTCCTTTGTAACATCAGCTACTTTAAAATTCCAGTACATCCATAACATGGTTTTCTTACTACCGCAGGATTTTTGGACTATAACATTACACTGGTAACCCCTGTAAACTTGGCTAAGAATTGTCTCCAAATATCGTCTGCTTACCACCATCTGTTCCAGCTCCCTCCATTTCTCCTTCAACAACAACTACCTGCGAATTTGATGCCAGAACTGGAGGTCCCTATACATGATCTTCCTCAAAGCTTGACATTGCATCTTAGGTCCTGGTCTTCAAAGAAATATTTTGTCTCCATCCTAATGAGCCTCCTTTCCATGTGAGTGTGCATCCATTCTAGATTTTGTTCCACCATTTTGGACCTTTGATTTCCATTCCTTTTCGATAAATTCCATCTTCATATTGATCAAATCATACATGCCCATCGTCTTCCAAAATTCAAATTGGTTATTTCTTACAGTTCCTAAGCCCCAAGAAAAACTATAAGCCTTTTGTTTTTTAAGATTTCATTAAAAGAAATAATAATTCTAAATACTTAACAAAAAAATACACTTATTTCATATAGATATAATTAAAAAATGCATGTTTATCGATCTTTTTGTTAAAAATGAAATGTCGAATAAATGATTTTTATACAAAAATTTGAAAAAAAAAATTGAAAAAATAACAAATTTTATGAATTATATTTTGATATGATAATATTTGAAAAAATTCAAAAAATAATAATTTACATATTTTTAAGTAAAATAATGAAATAAATGTTTTAAAAAAATTCAAAACAAATTAAAAAAGGAAAAAAATAACACAAAAAAATGTGTGTATATTATATATTTATATTATATATATAATAATATATATATAAATAAAATATATATATTGAAAAAAAACAAATAATAACATTGTAGAGTAGTTAAATCAAAATTAATGAATATATATATATGGGAAAAACAAATAATACATTGTAAAGTAGTTAAATAAAATTAAAAGGCCAACAAAAAAAATTAAAATTAAAAATCATAAAAATAAACTGTTACAAATTTTTTAAATATATTAAAAAAACAGAATATAAAAAAAAACTATATAACTAAATTAAAAAACAATTAAAAAAGGGAAAATAAATTTAAAAAAATATAAATAACAAGAAGCAAAGAACAAATTATTTTTTATAAAATAATAATAATAATAAACAAATTATAACATGAGAGGGATTGGGTGGTTGGAGTAGGTTTGTACTGCCTAGGTAAGCGTGGGATTGATTTGACCTCACACTGTAATTTGTTTTTTCTTTTTTCTTTTTTTTGAAATTTATGTGTGTTTTTACAAATTGTAATTTTTTATTTTTTAATTGTCTTTTTTCAGTTTTTTCAATTATGTCTTTTTTTAAATTGTTATTTATATATATAAATTGATTTTTTAATTTGCATGGTTAAATTGTATTAGTATTTTTTTTTAAATTATGTTTTTTTTTAATCCATTAAAATATGATTATTTGTCAATTTGATAGTTGATTTTTAAGTTTTTGTTATCATGGATGAAGTCCTTCCCTCTTGTGTGTCAAGTTATCTTTGGGTAGGATTTTTTAAAAGAGTTGTATTTTTAACATTTAAAAAAAATACTTAATTACTTCGTTTTAGGTATTTATTTTTACGATTTTTTTAAATTGTAATATGTAGCCTTGAAATAGGTTGAAAATTTAAAATTATTTATAGTTATGATATTTGGTTTCAATTTTGTGGGTGAAAAATGTTGAAATTTTATTATTTTTTTGGAGTCTTGATATTTTTTATTTAACGCCATGATTGAAATTTGTCAAATTTTTAATGTTTTTTTGGAGTGATATTTATTTTTAAATCCATTATTGAAATTGTTGATAGTTTTAGTTTTTTGGAGTCATGATATTTTATCTTTAAATTAAAAACTATTAGAATTTTAAGGTTTTTTGGAGTCACAATATTTTATTAGTAATGTCATTGCTAAAAAATGTTGGAATTTTAACTGAAAAAAGGTGTAGCATCAACACTTTTCAATTTCAACGTGTTTTTCGTATATATTGCACAGAAATTTTAGTTTCTAACTCCGTTGTTAAAAAATGGGATTTTAACATGAAAAAGAAAAGTGTTGATGCAACATCAACAATTTTTTTTCATGCTTATTGTAGAAAACTTTTGGCTTTTAATATTGTTGCTAAAAAACACTTGGAATTTTAACCTGAAATAATAATAATAATGTAACATCAACATTTTTTGCTTTCATGTTTTTTTATGCTTTTTCGCAAAAATGTGGGCTTTTGGGTTAGATTTCTCATATTAAGATTACAATTCTCATTAAGTTGGTAATTTTGTTTAATTCATATTAACATATTTGATTGATAACACACATTGAATATTTTATTATATACAACATTGGCATATTTTTTTAACATTTTACTTAATATATAGATATATATGAAGTAGATATCAACATTAATTAGTTAACATAGATCTTCAAATACTTTATTTAAATCCAAATATTTTTTAAAAGTATAAGGTTTAAACATTTTACAAGTTTTTTTTGCCTCTAATTACTTTACATGAAATTATATTATGTCATATGGATAACTAACTAAAGATGCATAGCATATTCTTTTTTTCTTTTTATTATAATTGACATTGTTGTTATATTTAGAGAATATTTTATTTTTAATTTAAGAGAGGCACATGTCAACCCCACGTTGAGCATGGATGAAATTACACATTTCCTCATACTGGGATGTAAAATGAGCCTCTTGGCTCAATGAAAGTTTTATTCCATATTAGACATACTTATCGGTGTAATAGATATATTTTTTTCAATTTTCTTGGGAATTTCATTTAAGTACATTTTTAAATGAATGTTTATTTTTATTAGATATTCTTTTATGTGTTAGGAGTAAAATTAGAGCATAGTAAAATAATAAAGGATGTGAAAATAAAACATAGAATGAAACAATAATAAGAGACACCAATATACGTGGTTCACTCGATTTGGGCCACATCCTCAAAAAATTAGTTGGTCATTTTCTTTTACTTTTTGTCCAGTAAAATGAAGGGATTACAACATGCAACACATTCATTCCAACATATTTTTCTTTCATTCACAATATTTTATATTTTAATTACAATGCCCTCTCAATAAATACACAATTGTAACACAATTCTCTCATAAAAGAGTGTTGTCTTCTAGGAAAAAAAAACTTAACACACCTACCAATAGATCTATTACTTAAATATGAATGATCCATATTGATAATGAAATTACAATATTTTGCAAGACAGTTTTTTCAACAAAAAAATTGGTTTAGGGGTGTTGTTCTTGAACTCTCATCGTGGGAAACTCAAACAAATGTCCTCACCCCCATTGGATCATGTAGTGATACTAGTGGCGTGCAAGCCCCTCTACACTCTCATTAGGAATTGGGGTCTAAATGAGGCTAATAAATAAGACATATAAATTGAGAATGTAAATATTGATACTAGGAAGATAATGATTGTTACTATTGAAAATGGTTTTTAATGATGTCAATTCCTATCCAAATGGTTTTTAATGATGTCAATTCCTATCCAAATGAAAGAGAAATTTCATAATTAAATAGCATATTTCGAGCCTCCTAAAATATTGTTCTTGGACCCAAATACGGGTGACAATCCAGACATTTATAATGATTAGACTGATGGGCGGCGAGAGGACAAGCCACATGGCCGTCTGCGTTCCCTCCCATGCCAGCCTGAGCCAAATTCATGGTGGCCTACAAGCTTCATTTAATGGGTACTCTGGCCGAGAATTACCCATTATGCACACAACTATGGACTCCATTTGCCATAATGTCACTCCTCCCCCTTGCTCCATTGCATTTTTCTGCCTCAGGCTATTGAACCCTGTTCTCGCACTGTCACCGGGAACCGTAGCTGGTTAGTAAGTTGTGTAGACCTTGGCAATGGGCATCACTACTCCCAAACCAGGCTCTGCAATTTGACATCAACCCAGCCTTCCCCTGCTCATCCTCTGCTCAATTCATTAGGCAACTCCCCCACTGATAGCTCGGCTTGGCAGTCTGCCATGGCACGCATTCATCACCGAATGCGAAGCTGAAGAAGGGGAAGTCTTGGTGGTAGTGTTTGTCATCCTACGATGCCAAGCCCTAACCCTGCCTCCCCTTTCCCTTCCCCTAACATTCCCAACCCACATGGCTCCCTCTCCGGCAGGTATCCTGATACCCGCAATGGTCGTGGATGCGCACAGCTTCAAGGTGTTTGTCGAAGAGACATTGCGGTCCACACTGCCAACTTTCCTCTGCCTCCTCACCCGGCTCCCCACTCGACCCAATTTCGCTTTCGTAGCACCCTGAATAGACCTGTCATTACAGCCACCATCACCATCATTTTCTCTGAAGAAAACGAGCCGCAGGAAGCCCCGTCAGGAAGTACTAGAGCACAGCAACGGGATGCTCATAGGCTTAGGAGTGATCGTGATTCAGGCAAACAACTGATGGACGAGGAGATGGTTACCCTGCATGGCAAGGCTCTGGGTGGCAGTCAGCATGCTGTGGAAGGAACATCTAGAGACACGCGACCCCCTGGTAGCAGAATGGTTGACGTGTCAGGACCACATGCAGTTGCTGGCAGCTCTGGTGGCATTCAAACTACTCGTGGGCCACAAATCGGCGTGTCGGAGGATGAGGATGACTGGTATCAGTATGCTTGCCTCATTGAAGAGGAGCATGTCCTGGACGACCTCAAGTGATGACACGTGGCAGCCAGGTGTCACCCTTATGCCAGCTGGGGTCTCCTCTATTGACTGGCTCTTTTCTGTTATGGTTGTTCTGTTGAAACTTCTCTGGGTTTATTACCATGTTTTGATTTTTCTTGTTTTTAAGATTGATAGTCCACATGTGGGTATTTTTGCCTTTGCGGACTGGTTTCCCCATCGATGGGGCAGTCAAGTTATTTTTTGAAAGATGATGTTCACTACTGCTGAGGCTTGTGCCTCGTTGTAAACATATTTTGTTTCATATTAATAGATTAAATTTACTTAGAAAAAAAGTTATTTTTCTTGGATTTTTTATGCTTCTTTTGGATACTCGTGCATTTTTAATCCAATTACCTAGCTCCAATGGGAGCATACTAAATATTGTTGGAAATTTTATTTTGAGACCTTTTCAACGATATTTGGCACACCTTCTAATTCTTCATTGTTGGGGAGAAATATTTTTTTGAATATTTATTATATAGTCTTCTAGTTGGCCCAGCAAGTGGAAAAGTCAACCCAGTCTAGACCCAGATGCATTATAAATAGACGTAAGAAGGAGAATTTCTAGCTACTTTCTCAAGCGACTCGGGTCTATTTAAGAAAGCGAAAAAGAAGAGTTCTTAGGTTCATACATCATGAATCAGAAGTGAAAAGGAGCTGGTTTGGAGAAAATTTTTGGGGAAGGGATTTTGATTGATTTAGGAAGGATTTTGGTATGGCTTGGTTTAAAAGAAGAATATTGGATTTTTGAGGGTCAAAATTAAGCCTCTTGAAATCATAGATTATACTTGTTGAAGTAAAGAAAAGGAGGTTGATCTTTGTTTAGATCATGTTACAAGCATGTCTTGGAGGTTGAGCTATGATAGTTAAAGGGGCCTAGTTCATACCTATTTTAGGTTGAGTTATAGCCTCGTCATGAAGGCTAAGTTTTGGTACAAAAGGAAATCGAGTTCTGTGAAGGTTAAAGTTTAAGGATCGAGATATGTTGTTTTACAAGGTTGAGTTATGTTATTTGAAGATCTATTTTAGGCCTGGTTTGAAGGCCAAGTTGTGGTGTCTTAAAGGCCAAGCTTAGTGTGCTAACAAAAATCTTGTGTGAAAGAGAGAGGAGCAACTCCCAAGAAGTCAAACTTTTTTTACTGAGGATTGATTCCAAAACAGTTAAACAAGATGGAAGTTTGAGCTCACTAAGGTTTGGTGTCATTGTCTCCTTGATAGGTTGGAGTCCACTATATTTGTAAGTTGGTGTTTACAAAATGATTGGTGTCCTCATCTCCTTGATAATTTGAAGCCTATTAAATTTGTAAGTTGGCAGTTACAGAGGATTGGTGTCCTCGCAAATGATTGTAATAAATTGAAGATTGTTTTGAAATATTTTGTGTTCAAGTTTTGATTTGCACTTTTATTTTTGTGTTGATGCATTATGGATGATTTATTATGTGATGTAGGTTTAGTTTTCAAGATTAACTATGTAAAAAATTGTTTAAAATAATGAAATATTGATTCATTTCTCTCTTAGTGTTTCCAACAATTTGTATCAAAACTTGCTTCTTCAAGATCATTCTAACAGTTGGAATAAGATCTTAGAGGGTCCATGGCTAGTCAAGAAGCATCAATCAAAATTCCTTTCTTTGATGGAACAAATTTTATCTTTTGGAAGATAATAATCCCTTGGTGTTGAAGTTTTATGTTTTCTTGCAAATGGATATAAGGTCCCTTCCTCTCCTCCAATTAATCAACATGGGAGAAAGGCTTGCATCTCCAAAAACTATGAACTCCATTTTAATTGGCTTGTCAGATTAGGATTTGTTAAAGTTATGAAGTGTGAATTAGTTAAAGAGACATGGGAAAAACTTGTAAGAAACTATGAATGATTTGGAAACTATCGTGGATATTCCATTGGACAGTTCTTCATTACAGATTTGATAAAACTATATTTAAAAATATGAAATCTACATTATTAGGGTTTTATCTCTCTTTAGATTTTTGGATTTGTAGATTATTTTATGCACATTAAAATTATGAAAAAACTATAGAACAGTGAAATAAAAACTCACAAACCATGATTTGACACAAGATATGACTTGGAAAACCCTTTCAAGAGAAAATCTAGTGAGAAGGCGAGGTTTCTCTACTCTCTTTTTTTGAATAGAAAGTGGTTGTGAGTATAAAGAAGTATGGCCTATGGCTCGTAGGCTACTACAGTGCACAAATCCTCTATGTCTGCTCTATCTCGTATCCCTCTCAACTAATGTTGTTCATTGATAGAACAAATGAATTTGAAAGAATTTAACCCCTTATCCTCTTAATGGCTCGATTATAACACAACTTGATAGCCTATTAGTGGTTAGGTTTGACTATCTCAACTCTTAATCAGAGTTACAATATGGACTCTTTTAGAGCCTTCTTCATGATAATCATGTGGCTAGATCATTTTCCATGAATAATGGGGGCTAACGTGGCATCCTCTTGAATAATGATGGTGAAAACAAGAAGGTTAACTTTTGAGAGGCATAAATGTTTGCATACAATTTTTTATTGACATGATTTTTGGTTATTGTAAAGGTCATTGTGTGTAGAATATGAAAGAAATATGCCATAAAATGGTAAATTTTAATCCTTAAAAAATATTGTTTGATACCTCAAAATGCTCATGGAATGTTTCGGACACCAGTTTTCCAAAGTAGGTCATGTCGACAAAAATGGTTTGGTGAGTTTATTCCTCCATTTTTTCCACTCAATGCATCGCGATGGATGAAAAACAATATAATTATTTAATGTGGATCACACCTCCCCATTTTTGGAGGATTTTGGTCCCCAAAAGCTTTTATTGAATGAGGTGAGGAAATGTTTCCTCCACCTTCTCTCGGGTGTACCATTTAGCTTTGCCTTGAAGTTGTCCTTTCAACCTAATCTTCCAAAGGTCATGTTGCTCTTGTCTCATAGTTTTGGACCTCTTCTGCAAAATTGTATCCCCCTTTAACTTTGCCTAAGCACCTTGTTCCAAATCCTCCATAGAAGGTAGGACATGTTCCTCTTCCTAATCTAGCATGGAAGAATCGTAGATTTTTAGATTTTCTACATTCACAATTAATTAAATGCACATATATGGTGGTAGCTTGAGTTGATAGGAATTATCACCCACCTTTTCTAGTATCTTGAAGGGACCATTTCGCAGAACCTTGATTTTCTTACCAGGACCTTGTAGCTTCTCCTTATTCAACTATAGTTAAACTTTGTTTCCCACATTAAATGATTTATCTATTTTGTGTTGATCATGCCTAGCCTTAAATTTTTCTTGTAACTTTTGCAGTGCCTCTTGTACTTGTATATGGATTTGCCTGATCTCCTCTATGATTTTTTCAACCCTTAAGGTGACCCATGATAAGATCATCCCTTTTCTTCCCATATGGAATATCTAAAGGTGAAGGAAGAAAATATCCAAAATGGGGACTGAGAAGTAGAAGTGTAGACTTCTCTATTATAAGAGTGTTGTATATAAACCAGGTTTTCACGCTAGGTCTTCATATGCCTTTGATTATAACCCCTCAAAAGCTACACCAAAGTCTTGCTAACTACTTTCGTCTTCCCACCTGCCTATGGAAATCTATATACCTCTTCAACTTTGTGTCCATCTTCTCCCACAGCGTAGTCCAAAATACACTGTGAAATCTCGTGTTCTTGTTTTAAACGATTCTCCTTGGTATACTAAAGTGCACCTAGACTTGTCTAAAGAACATGTTTGTTATTTCTTTCTCATTGATGTTCTTTTAACAAAGCATTAAAACACGCATCTTGCTAAACTTGTCAACTACCACGAATAGGTAATCATGTCTTGTCTTGATTGCTGGTAAACCTTTCACAAAGTCCATGAATGATTTGAAAATGGAGGAAATCTCCTCTTATCAAAAACGGGTCATCCTCTAACACTTTGCAAGTTAACAAAATGGGTTTTTAAAGGTAAAATAAGTTTCACAACCTCTTCAAGATGGTGAGTTAAGTTTTCACATGACCTTAAAAGAGAAACACATTCACATGCAACTCAAGATGATAAACATGAAGAGAAAAAAAATCAACATTTGATAACAGATTTCACCCCTCATGGGCTACGTCTCTAGGCTTGCTCGAGTATCTAAACCGCTATATTAATTTTAGCAACAAGTAAGTACATACAACTTGTTGAAAGTAGAGTGGCTTGTTTCTCCTAAAAAGGAAGTCTCCTAGAAAGAAACATATTCTCCTACAAATAATTCTCACTCAGAAAGATGACTCCTTACAGCAATTAATGAAAATGAAAACAAAAAAATGACTCACAATAGGTCTTTGTACTCCACCTGAAATCAAAAGCATAGACATATAACTCCTTCACAATGAATAGTTAAAAAGGGCTTCTCCTTTTAACACATTGATAAAATATTGGAAAGAGTTGTTCTACTAAAGTAAAAATTGTTGCCTACTAAAGTAAAAATTGTTGCAGATGAAATTGAAATGTTGGAAAACCTCTAATTAGGCTCTCTCCATTCTCAAATATGCCTCCATACTACTTCAAAATGGTCTCTTCCTCTAGCACTAAAAGACTTGATTATGCAAAAGGTCCATCATAAAGTGCTCAAATAAAAAAAGTAAGGTTTCCATTGAATCCAGGATAGTAAAAAACCCCCATTTAGACTCTTCTTGAGCTTAAAAAGGCTAAAAATTGAGCAAGATATGCTTCTCCAAACCAAGCTTTGTTATTTGTCCTACAAACTCACAAAACTTGGTAACTGTGTGATGATTTCACCCTTTACACAATCCACCAAGCGATAATTTTTCTTGGAACTGACAAGATTCCCACCGCAAAAAGTGTAATTAAATTTTCCAATAAACTATGCAGTGATTTCACCCTTTACACAGTCCACTGAGCAATAATTTTTCCCGGAACTGACAAGATTCCCACCACAAAAAGTGTAATTAATTTTTTCCAATATCCCCTATGTTCCAGATCAAGGTCATGTGGCACCCATAGGGCTGGGAACAAGGCCAACTACTCACCCTCGTTGGTTTAACTCCCATTCCATCAACATATGGTCACATTGTGGCATATGGCCGAGGGTCGAGGGCCAACTACCCAGCCCTGCTAACTAGGCCTTGTTGAAGAATCAAGGAAAATTATGTATTGTAGGATTCTTCTAGATTTGATAACAATTTGTGAAGCATTTTTACAATTTATCTTTGTTAACTTGATCTTCTTCTCTTATTATTAGTGTGAGTGTTTACTTCATCAAACTTCTATCAAAACATAAGATGTTGGCTCTCTGCTAGGGTAAAACCTCTCTCTGTTAGAGAGGAAAACACTTTCGTAAATTTCTCTTCTTGAAGCTTTTATTGATCAATGTCAAACCCTAGACGCTTGATAATAATATCCTTTAAGCACCAATCAAGTCCTTCCTCCTTCCTGTACTACATTCCAAGACACTTCATCCTCCTTCTTTTGGCACTTAGTTCTTCTTACAACTGATAATAGTCCTTGTTTCACTTTTTCTATAAGAGGCACTTATCCTTGATCTTTAGTGAGACCCTTTACTTGTGATGATTCCTTCCTTCCTCTTGATCAACTGAGCTCCTTCTTGATGGTGTAGTTGCAGACTTGATATCATTGTCCTGCAACCCTAAATTCTTGCACGTGTGGGAGGTTTCCTTGAGTATTGGGTTCCTTTCTTCTTCGATTGAGAGAGTCCCTTCTTCGCTCTAGTGTGAGGCCTTATAGGCCTAAGTTTCAAGCCCAAATAATGAGAAGTATGAGACTATTACGTTGCTTTTGTTATGACCACAGAGATTCCTCCTTTTCTCACACGTGTGACTGTGTTTTACCTTAGAAAGAGTCCTCCAACCTTCGATGATGACTTCTCCTTCTTTGTTGCACTAGAGGCTCCTTATACTCGTCCTTTTTTACCCTTTTCTTGGTCTTCCTTGCTCGTTGATTTCAGAGGTGGATTGCTTGTCATTTAAGGGAGTGGAAAACCTCTATATATAGAGGATTGTCCCTTGTTTAGGCCGACTTGAGGCTGACATGATGATTGTAGGCTGACTTGAGTTTCCATCATCATTTTTGCTCCTTTGATGATTTTGTTGCATGGAGAGGAATTGTCTTTGCTTGGAGGGATATTATTTGACTCTTATACAAATATGTACATGGTGTAACATGCCCTTAAGGTCTTCAACATTTTCTTTTGACTCTTTGACTCACATATAGCACTTTGACATGTGCTAGAACTATTTCAATGAGCAAGAAACTCATTGACAAATATAACAAAAATAATATTTCTTTTCTTGCATAAATACAAATATCGAAAATACATTTGTGAAGACTGAACTTAGTTACACTTTCTTCAACACTCCCTCTTAACTAGGGAGGTATTCATAAATCATTACAAGGTGTTTGGCTATTTTTCAATCTTGAAGAATTCACATAAGAGAAACTAGATTGGCAATCCATCTAGTATAGAATCATAGTAACCAACCTTGTTCATAGCAAGGCCTTGACTAACAACTCCATCCGTCATAAGATTAGAGCACAATGTTGGTGAGACTAATGACTTATAGACACCTTATTCATTGTCTCTCAAGGTACATACCCACCCGGGTGTTCACTGTGTATGACCTTCTAGGGATATTCTTATCTTGGGTTCCCAGCCCTCAAATAATACCGGTCATCTTGCCTACTCTTGCCTTGGATGCCCTACGCATCCTCAAAGAGCATCGGATGCCAGATGATTACCCAATCCTCCCATTCTTTCTTCCTAAGTGAAGACAAGAATGTTATGTCTAAATATTGCTCTTAATTGAGGAAGACATGCCTAAGTTTCCTCTGATAAGGAACTTTCCCAAGCTCCTTTGTAGTTAGGAACTTGTTAGAACTCCCACTTAGCTAAGGACTTGTCCATTCATCAGCAACTTCTTCTTCGTGAGTCCTTCAGCTACCTAATCTCCTTATTTCCTTCGATGTCATGAAGTCTTTGTTTGAACTTCTTCTTCGTAGTGCACTGTCCATTGATCAATTTCCTTCCTGATTTGTCATGTCATTTCTCCTGAAAGTGACCTTCTTGATATATATTAGGTCCTTTTTCTATCTAGCTAGTCCTCTTGTCATCTGGATACTCCTTTGTCATCTTGTCTATGCTTCAAAATACTTTTCACATGGATGCTTAGTTGTACTTGCTTGTTCCCATAATTTGATTAAGTAGCCATTCATGACTTCATCTTGATATTTCTTCAACATCAAATGGTGCTTTTGTTGGATGGATTCTTCGTCATGACATATTTGTAGAGTTGAACTAGTTATTTGCACCTTACTATCTCCAAGGCCTTCATAAGTGTCAAGGATCCTTTGATCTTTTTCTTCCTTTGTCAAAGTTGTCATGCCTTCTTTCAAGAGATGTTAACGAATCTTGGCAGATAATGATTCTTTGTGACCACATTATTCTTCACACACTTGATCTCTTTCTTCATTTGCTTCTTCTTGGATTGATTAGTCAATCACTTTATACTCCTTATGAGAGAACTTCTTCATGTTGACCTTTATTGCATTGTAGTACATGTCTTCAAGCATATCATTGGTAAAAAAGATCATTTTATTCTTGATCATGCTTCTAGAACTTTTCCCATGACCAATATATATGATGACATGACTTAAACATTGATGCATACATACCTCGTCTTGATTCTATTTTGATCATCTCGGCTTCATTTGATAGTTCTCCTTGATTGGTGTAGCCTTTCTTGCTTCATATTCTCTTGCTTGCATATCATCCTTTCTTGAATCCCATAAATGGGACTCCCAATGAGACATTTGCCCTTATGTATGAACCTTGTTTTAAAGATTCTATCAAAGGATCTTGAAGACCCTTATTTTGCAATTTTTTCTTCCTTTGATGATGGAGACCTTCTAATAATTTTAATCATGATCAATATGTTGGGTGTGGAGCCTCATTATCTTCTTTATTCTGAGGTATCATCGTATTGGACCCCATTTTGTAATGTGGCAGCAATGTCACCCATTTATGTGCATCGCCAAGGGGGTCTAGGGGGCAACGACAATTATTTGAAGCCCCCCCCCCACACATGGGATTGGGGGTAGCACCCCCGAAGCTAAAAATAGATGTAAAATTGCCTTGTAAAATATTCTAATTTCATAGTCAATCTGGGTCGTTCATTAGGTGGAAATTTGATGGTAGAAGCTATGTTTAATTTAGGGTTTTTTGCCCTAGAAGGCAAACCCTCGCTATATATGACAGAATTGTATTGCGCTTATGTAGATGTCTATTCTGAGCGATAAAGAGAGGAGATTGTGTGAGAGCGAAGAGGGAATTACATCAGATCTGTTGTAGGTTGTATCTCTTCCTTTTGTTGGATAATATAAAAGGAATGACTCATTGTTTCTCCGTGGATGTAGCCCAAATTGGGTGAACCATGTATATCTGTGTCTCTTGTGTTATGCATTTTCTGTGTTTATATTTTTGCAATATTTTTATGTGTTCCATTTCTCTGTAATATATAATTTTCTAACACATTTATTCTTTCATTGTGGATGAGTTCCTATAATAGGTATGTTCCTTTTATATGAATATTTTGAGCTATATCTACACCATGCTCCTATATTCTAGAAGATATATTTAACCATGCAATCTATTATATTTTTATATGCTCCTATACTGCTCAAAACTTTGCAACAAGACTTTAAGTAAAGAGGTTGACTTAGTCATAGTAGAGATTTGGAGGGTCTTCCTTTTTCTTCTTCTTGTCTATTCTTTCACTTCTTGAGTTACATGAGCTTCTTCCATTTTTCTCTTCTTCTTGTTGTCCTTCTTAAGTTTAGGACAATCCCTTTTGTAGTGTCCATATTCTTGGCATCCAAAGCAGTGGACTTTGGACATATCTCTATTACTTGATCTTTGTGGACCAAATTTTCCAATTTTTCCCTTTCTCTTGGGCATGGTAGCAAGTGATTTCTCCTTTGATCCCACATAATCTTTTGCTTTGAGTCTAGTTTCCTTTATCTTGCATAGAGACCATAGTTCACTTAGTGGGGTAGCTTCCTTCTTGGCATATATGCTTGACGTGAATTTGCCTCAATCCTCAGGCAGTGCATTAAGTACTATAGTTGTCATTTCTCTTCCAGACATTGTTGGGTGTGTGTTATATTCTTTCCACAACTACTCCACATGCGGGGGGTGACAGGGGGTGAAGCCCCCCTATACGTTGCACCAGGGGCAATTAGGGGGTCACAGGGGAGGCCGTTCCCCCCCCCCCCCTTGTCGAGGAGTATGCAAGGGGGCAATAGCTCCACTACATGGGGTCAGAGACAGCACCCAGGGAAAAATAATTTGGACCCTATATTAGGTGGGCAGACCTACCTATGGTTTTGTGCATGGATTTCGCACATTGTTTTGGGCATGATAATTTTATGTCCATGGCATTATGTTCTAATCGAGGGTTAATGGATTGGGGTTTATGGATTCTTCGACATGTATATATATGTATTATAACATTGAAAGGAATATAATGAAAAATCAATTTGGTAGTCTTGGTTTTGGGATCCAAGGGAAAATCTTTGTTTATGTTTTATGTTTTATGCTCTCGCCATTGTTTATTTTCTTCTTTTAAGAATTCGTTTATAGGTAATTTATATACGAGGTTAAAACCTACAGACATGACTTCTCCTAGCTCTTGAAGTTGATCCCTCATCTCAGATATCTTCATGAAGTAGGGAGTTATTCCTTCCTTTGATATCTTCATCTTGTACAAATCATTTTGTAGATATATCACTTCTCCAGCTATGCTTACCGAGAATAGCTCTATTAGCTTGTCATAGATTTCTTTTGATGTTTCAAATTTGGATACATAAGGAATGAGAGAATCCTTGATAGATTCTATTAGAATCCTTTGATCTCTTGCCTCATCCTTATTGTACTTGGCTAAGGCTTGAGTTTGTTCCTTATTGAGGATAGCGATATTCCCTTTCATGTGATCTAGAAATTCATTATCTTTCAAATTTTGAGACATAAGGAATGAGAGAATCCTTGATAGATTCATTAGAATCCTTTGATCTCTTGCTTCATCCTTATTATACTTCGCTAAGGCTTGAGTTTGTTCCTTATCGGGGATAGCGATATTCCCTTTCATGTGATCTAGAAATTCATTCTCTTTGAGAATTAAATCAGTCCTCTTTTTCCATGCAAGGAAATTATTCCTCCCAACCAATTTGTTGTTTCCCTTTCAAAAAGACATTCATGTATATTCATAAGGGGACATATACTTACTTGACAGAGTTTGAGATGTAGTGGACTTTATTTCTTCTTGAAGACTTGATTGCTTTCCTTCCTTCGATCTTCATGTTCTTAAAGTTACTTTCTCCAAATGGACTTGCTTGATGTAGGTCACTCTTTCATTTTCTCTTCTTGTAGATGCCTTTATATAAGGATTTTCTTCTTGTTTTGTAGTCTTCCTTGATGAATAGTAGATAGTAGACCTTCTTGTCCTTGATGTGATTGAGACTTCTTGGCTTGATGATTCAACCTTGTAGATGTTCTTCAAATGTCCTCCTTAGATGAGTCACCTTATGAGTGTTCTTGAGATGTCATTTCCTTGATGTGCCACCTTAGCTCTAAAACCATGTTGAAGAATTAAGGGAAATTATGTATAGTAGGATTCTTATAGATTTGATAACAATTTGTGAAGCACTCTTACAATTTATCTTTGTTAGCTTGATCTTCTTCTCTTATTATTAGTGTGAGTTTTTACTTCATCAAATTTCTATTAAAACAAAAGAAACAAGAACACAAGATGTTGGCTCTTTGCCAGGGAAAAACCTCTCTCTTAGAGAGGAAAACTCTTTTGTAAATTTATCTTATTGAAGCTTCTATTTATCAATCCCAAACCCTAGACCCTTGACAAGAATATCCTCCAAGCGTAAGTCAATTCCTACCTCCTTCCTACACTTTGTTCCCCGACACTTCATCCTCCTCCTTTCAGCACTTCATTCTTCTTACAATTCAAAAAAAGAGTCAAGGGATCTCTACTTGAATGGTTCATGAGGCACAATACTTGCTAAGGTTTTGCAAATGGGGTAGCAAGTACCTCGGAAGTGATGATTGATGCTATGTGATTCGTTCTCCACATTTCACTAGTTTCAATCCCACTTCTTCACCCCTGTGAGCATCACCTGATGCAATGAGTGCTAAGTGAACTATTCAAAAATCATGAGAAATTAGTCAGTTACGACTACCTCTCATCGAAATGGTCATCCGTGAATGACTTTAAAAATAACGCAGTTGAATCCCAAAATGATATCTTCTTACAATTGTTGATAGTCCTTGTTATACTTGCTCTAGAAGAGACACTTATCTTTGATCTTTAGTGAGACCCTTTACTTGTGATGATTCCTTCCTTCCTCTTGACCAACCGAGCTCCTACTTCAAGGTGTAGTTGCCTTGATATGACTATCCTGAACCCTAAATTCTTTCACGTGTGATAGGTTTCCTTGAGTATCAGGTCCTTTCTTCTTTGATTGAGAAAGTCTCTTCTTCGCTCTAGTGGGGTGCCTTATAGGCCTAAGTTTCAAGCCCAAACAATGAGAAGTATAATATTGTTAAGTTGTTTTTATTATGACCATAGAGATGTCTCCTTTTCTCGAACGTTTGATTATGTTTTACCCTAGAAACAGTCCTCCAACCTTCGGTGATAACTTCTCCTTCTTCATTGCACTAGAGGCTCCTTATACTCGTCCTTTTTTACCCTTTTCTCAGTCTTCCTTGCTCGATGATTTTAGAGGTGGATTGCTTGTCATTTGAGGGAGTGGATGTCCTCTATAAATAGAGGATTGTCCCTCCTTTAGGCTGACTTGAGGCCAACATGATGATTGTAGGTCGACTTGAGGTCGACATGATGACTATAGGCTGACTTGAGTTTTCGTCATCATTTTTTCTCCTTTGATGATGTCGTTGCATGGACAAGACTTGTCTTTGCTTGTAGGGATATTTTTTTGCTCTTATACAAATATGTACTTGGTGTAACATGTTCTTAAGGTCTTCAAAAATTTCTTTTGACTCTTTGACTCGCCTATAGCACTTTGACATGTGTGAGACCTATTTCAATGAGCAAGAAACTCATTGATAAACATAACAAAAATAATATTTCTTTTCTTGAATAAATACAAATATCAAAAGTATATTTATGAAGACTGAATCTAGTTACACTTTCTTGAATAGACCTCTTCCTGTGGTCGTGTGGGTAGCAACGTGGTTAGTCGTGACAATGGATCAAGGCTTATAGCCCCGATCTCTCCACCAAGCGCTTCGGTTGGTCATATGGGTGTTGATGGGGCTGAGGCTAGGGATAAGTGCCCCACCCCTCCTGTTAACTCTTTGCTATGGTCCTGTGGATTCCAATAGGTTCGAGGGCTACGGCCAAGTGCCCAAACCCACTCATCTCTGCCTATGTTGTGGGTTGTATGGTGGTAACCTGACTTGGGGGTCGGGGCTAGTCACCTAGCTCCTCCTCCCAATTGCTAAACAAAATGACATTAAATGTAAATGACAACTATATGTTAAGAACCAAAGTTGTGGTGTGATGGTAGAGCATGAAGTTGTTTCACAACTCCAAGGGTTGAACCTCGTCGAGGCCTCGAGCCTATTACAAAAAATTTGAACAATCATGGAGCACCACATGGCACCTTTTCATTGGGCCATGTGGCACCTCTAATTGGGCCACATCACTCTCAACAACCCACCAAATTGTGCCAAATGAACCCGTATGAAGATGCCACATGTCAAGACCCAATTGTTCCTCTGTCAATTGTACCCTACACAATCAACTGATGGTGTCAGTTGTACGGGCTGCCCATTCAACCTACTATTGACTTTTTAGCTAAGTAACTTGACATGGGGATTCAGGATTCATAGGATATAGGGATTCGAGTGTCGGATTCGAACACGTTGACCCCCCAAAACAGGATATATATATATTATATATATATAATATATATATTATATATATATATAATATATATATATATATATATATATATATTAAAAATTAGATATTTCTTACATAAATTCTCATTAATGACACAAATTCATTGATTTCAAACATAGATCTTCATCTAGATGTTAGTTTTACTATTTACAAAGTAAGTTAGTAAGATTATGTCATGCATAGTACATACAAAATTCAAATACATGTCACATAAATTATGATTCATAAATGAAAGACAACTTACAAGATAGTAAGATAAAGACATTGGCAGCTATATTTTTCTCATTAAGTCATCGAATCAAAATGTGTTACATAGGTAGTGCAATGCTAATGGCAAATAGAAATAGAAAATATAAAACAACTACAGGTATACAAGCCTCAAGGAAATAGGTAGCCCATGACTCATGAGTCATCAATCGTCATAGGCATCATCAGAATCAGCATCAATGTCCTCATCATCATGGTCACCACTGCTCTCCTCTACATGCTCCTCCCCTATATCCATAGTCACCTCTGCATCTACTGGTGTGGAGGACGACCCCTCTAAAATATCCTTGTCATCAAATCTAACGGGTTCTAGCACTGGATCATTGAGATCCATGTTGACCAATGCCAACTCAACACTATTTTCTAGACCCATATCATCAAGAAAGAAATCCCACATCTTTGTCTTTCCCCTCAACCACTCTTCCCTCTGCTTGTAAATAAGACAAAGGTTGGTGTGCACATACACCATTGTCTCTGCCCTAGACTGCTCAAGCCTGCTCTTCTTCACACTATACAAATTCCCATATGTGCTCCAATTCCTCTCGCAACAAGAGGATGAAGTCACCTGAGGGAGGAGCCTCATGGCTAACTGCTGAAGAGGAGGGCTTGTTGCCCCATGATTTTCCCACCAAGAATAGGGCTTCTTAGCCCCCTTGTCTCTAACCACATCATATCCTGCAAATTGACCAGTGTCAGTGGAAAACTCTGCAAAGGCATCCTCCACCTCATCAAGCAATGCTTTATCCCTAAAACCCCACCTGAATGCATCTTTCCTCCCCTATGAGATTTCACCATCCATGTGAGGAGGGAATCTACAGGAAGGTCCACCATTCATCCACTCATGGTTGTAGTATTTTGGGTTCAATGAGTGAGCCAAACAATGTAAAGGTGTGCAATTCTTGTCCCATATGTTGAAAAGAATATCTTGTATAGTACCACAGAAGGTCTTTGGTGATGTCTCATACTCGAGGCACTCACTCTGTAGAATAATTCTCCTCATAGACTCAATCATGGAATCCCATCCCTCATAGACCTCTCCTAGGATGGGTTTGTCTATATTTGCAAATCGAATCAAAGAAATGATAGGGTCCATGATCTGAATAATTAGATCTACCCTCGCCCACCAAGCATCATCTAGCACTGTTTCCTTCACTCTTTTAAAGGCTACTTGATCTGTCTTTCTCCAAAAAGACCAAAACTCAGAAATAACCATGGCCCCAAGAGTGGTCTTGACCTCCCTCAACATATTCAACATGATGAATGAAGAAGCAAATCGTGTATTAACAATCTTCAACAATGATAGATTGGTGTACTCCTTGTAGATAGTGAGGGAATTTGTATGATTTTGCACAAAGTTATGGAGATGTCGTGCATCCTCAATAATGTTACCAATCCAAAGTTGTTATGAAACCAACTCTCAAAAGATGGAAAAGATAGTTGAACACCTTAGAATTCAGCCTCTTCGAGGGGGCAACCTCCTTTACATTACACAAATGAACAATTCTTTAATGATTCAAATGACAAAACCTCCTTTCTATATATAGGAGTCTAAGGAGTCACAATATAACCCATCCAACCTAACAATAATGATATAAAGCCACAAAAATAACAATAGAGGGATTCTATGGGGCACAATAATAACAATATGGGGACAATAGGGGCACAACAATATTAACAAGGGATACAACTAGAATATCAATGGGGTAATCACTAGTATTATAGGGACCTAACATGCCCCTCTCCTTCAAAAAAAGTGTTGCCATTAATGCTTGAGTAGTTTTGGATGCTTCTGTATAAAATTCTCATCCTCCCCTGTGGAATCTTCAGCGGGTAAGTTCTTCCACTTGATAAGATACTCTGAAATTGATCGATTTCATAGCTATCGAGTTCTTGTTTCTGTGACTGCTTTCGGTTCCAATATAATTATTCCTTCCTCATCATGTTCTGGCAATATTGTTTGAACTGGGAGCTTGTCGCCTATAACCTTCTTTAAACATGAAACATGGAAAACTGGGTGCACTCAAGAAGTTGTAAGAAGCTCCAATTTGTATGCCATAGTACCAATCTTTTGCAACACCTTGTATGAACCATAATATTTTGGTGATAGTTTATTATCCTTCTTAGCTTACTTGAGGGACATTTTTTTATATGGTTGTAGCCGTAGAAATACCCAATCACCTACATCAAAACTTCTTTCGCTGCGATGTTGATCTGCTTGTTGTTTCATTCTATTATGTGCCAACACGAGGTTATCCTTTAAGA
>APFE031125152.1:1966-38473 GCA_000404065.3 Pinus taeda
GTCTTCAGGGTTATTGAACTTCATACTCAGGAGACCTCAATGCAAGTGTTTTCAAGTTATGTCACTGGTCACAGGTCCTTAAATGTGTCCTCCAATGTGTGACAGCGGGGGGGTAACAGGGACGGTGACCAACGGTGACAAATTACTGCATAACACATGTTCTTCTCATCGTATCACCGTTGTGGAGGATTGAATAAATGGAATTTGGTTCTGTGCATGTTTACAAAGGATAAAATTTCATGAAATGAATAATAAAAAGAAAATCCTCAACTTGTAAATTTTAGGTAAATAAGTCATTTACTATAAGTTTTTTTTGGAGAAAAGTCCTGGGAGGGAATTGAGATAATGTTCATTAATTACCCAATAATTATGTCCCCTTTTATCTAGGCAACAAGTACAACTTGATAATTTTTTTCAAACCAAACTGTCATATTCATAGCCACTATGGTAATGGTCCAAGAAAGAACAACTTCAGTTACTAATTTATAAATTCCAATTTTCATCCCTTTGTTAGCTAGAGGCTGTACACTGAAATAATTATCATATTCATACATGTCCTAAATTTACAATTAGTGCTCTGAAATTTCTAGCTAGATCTTGACACCTACCTCGACTCATCATAAGGAATCCATTTTTCAGTACCAATGATCATCTATTCCTGTAATGGCCATTGCTCTTGCTAAAATTGACAAACAGACTCCTCCAGTAGCCTTGTCCAGCCAAACTTCCTTGGTACCATTGTCGAGTGAAATAGGTTTGCACAGAAAATAATATATCTCCTTTTTCAACAGGGACAGGAGCTTTGAAATGGGAAATTTGGAGAGAAGCTCCTGATAACACACAAGCAATTTTTTTGCATATCTTGTTACCAAAGGCGATTATCAATTAACATCTTCTTTATACTAAGCTTGCAATTGAAGGATTATTTGATGGAGCTTAATGCTTTTATTAAGGGAAGTCATGGTTTGTGCTTACATTCTCGTTGACACTTCCCTCATAACATTGTTGATCACCTCTGGTGAGTGTTGAGGTGTCTTAAGGAAAGTTGTTCTTATGGGCAGTTACCTAGTGTTGTTGCCCTCAAAATCACATAACCATGGGAGTTTGTTACTATGATTTATTATTGATATCCCATGTTAGATAATGCACATTATGTCCTTGGTTGGCATCATCATTTCTTGTTTGGAGGCTTACATATAACACATATGGTGTTTGAAATGTGATTGAGGGCCTTGCATAACATTGCTCAAACATTTGATTTACCCTTAGCACATTTATGATGAGGGATATCCATCAACTAAGAGTTTCCTTAAATATTGTTGGTTAATTATTCCTCCTTAACATAGTGAATTAGTTGTTGGGCATGTTTGCATGTGTTCATAGGGTTTCACTTGGATTATTGTTTCATGATTTTGATTAGTGAACCTTGAAGTAGTACACCCACCCTTTTGTTGCATAATTGGTGTCCCTTTTGGTTGATGTCTTGATGACATGGAAAAGTGGTTGTGGTTTGTTAAAAGAATGCCAATGGATATTTATAGTTTGGCTATGATGTGGCATGTTGTGAGTAGTTACTTTCTTGATAGAGGAAATCACTCCCCTTATTTGGCATCTTCTCATGCATTTGGAGGCATTTAGACCTTACTTGGGTGGTCTTCTACATTGACACCCATGGTTTTGTTCACTTGGTATTTTATTTTCACATTGTATCATATAGTTTCTCTTGGTTTGGGAAGATCCTTTATTACTATATTGGATAGTGTCCTAGCCTCATTACACCATCTCTTAGGATGAACTTTTTATCATATTCCTTGGGGGAGAGGTGTTGGCACATGTGCATTTAACCACTTTGGCACATTGATTGAGGACGCCCCACTTCTTTGAGGAGGTTATAACAACATTATGGACAATTGTGGCACATGTTTCTATGGGATTACTATTTATGGTTAATTTGGTTGATACTGGGAGATAATTCCTTAACGTCTTTATACTATTTCCATTTGGAGGAGTTACGTTGTTTGTCTACAAGACTCTAATTACCTTGGCATATTCTTTGAAGTCACTCCACTTGTAAAGGTGGTCATGACCATTAACTGCAATTTTATTTTATTTTTTTTTATTTTTTTCTATATGGATTACTCTTGAAGGATGAGTTGCTCTCTTCTTGGAGAAACAACCTTAACATATTATATTTTGGCCATGTATTTGGTATCTCTAGGTGGCTAACTACCTTGTCTAAGGGACTGCTCCCATTTTGGCTCGAGTATTTATAGGTGAAGTTATCTAGCTACATGGGTTACCCACAAAGATCATTTGGATAGGGACTCTCGTTTTACATATACATTTTGGACAAGTTTGTAGTTAGTGTTGGGGACTTAGTTAAACCTTAGCATTGCATATCATCTATAAATAGATGGAAAGACTAAAATAGTAAATCGATTTATAGAATATATGCCTATAATGTATGTAATGAATAATTAGACTCGGTGGGAAAGGTACTTACCATTGATAGAGTTTTCCTATAACAACAATTACCACAATTCAATTAGGATGTCTCCTTATCAAGCTTTATATGGGAGGCCATGCAGGACACCATTGAGTCAACAAAAGGATGGAAGACACAGTAATAGTCACGATAGGATTGTTCAAAATGGAGGAATAGGTAAGATAGATTCAATGAAGTTTAAAGGAAGCACAAGATATGAAAAAGAGTTATGTTGATGCACATAGTACCGATCGAAGTTTTAAAGTTGGGAACCGAGTTTTTATTTTTATTTTTTAGTTATTCCTAACACTATTCAGTTTGAAAAAGGTATAAAGTTACCACATCGATTTATAGGACCTTTTAGAATCAAAGAGAAAATTGGACCAATGTCCTATTGTCTTGTACTACCACCCCGCTTGCATAAAACTCATGATGTTTTTATGTATCTGTCCTATAATATTATGTTTCTGGTGAATCCCACAAACTCGACTAGAGGGAATTATAGGTCTCAGACGTGGGAACCATAATGATCAAACCAAAATGCATATTATACCATAGGGTTTGATAGCTTAGGCATCACTTGGTGGACCAAGTTATGATACAATGAGACAAGTATAACCCAAGATCTGCTACCCGAGAGGATGCAAAGACTATATGGCGCAATTACCCCTCACTTTTGACCATTCATGATGTCCATTTCGACTTAGATAGCTACCTATGCTAAGGCTCTATTTGCAGTTCCATGTTATTTATTTATGAACGTTATGTAATATTGATGCATTTATTTGGACAAGTGAAACTACTTATATAAATCATTAGATGGATTAGGTATTGCTGATTGAAATGTTTGATGTATGACCTAATGTATGACTTACTTGATCATGATTTGTCTAGTGCATGACTTATCAGAGTTATTGTTGTTTCATGTATGGCTTAAGTGGATATGATTTATCTAATGAATGACTTAGTGAAATTATGATTTATCTAATGTAAGATTTATTTACAGTATGAACTACAAAATTGACACATGGATACTAGACTTAATAATATGATGTTTAAGATCACATATAAATATCTATTTTGTTGTTATATATATCCATGAATGAGAACTAACCTGCAAATTGGAAAGAACTGTTTGATAACCAAGATCTACTCTTCCATTGGGGAAGGTTGAGACATCCAATGAGGAATGGTATAATGTACATTGTCCTATTACATTTGGTATCTACTTGATATGCACTCTTATGACATGAGTAAAATGTAAATGGCAGGTGGCAAGACTACCTGACTAGATTATTCGATAACAAGTATCCAACCAACACTATAGTGTGGTCCATATTAGGGTGTTGACCCTAGTTGTAAGGAGGGGTGGATGTATTTCCCACCGTGTAACCTCCAAACCTGGAATCATGGGAGGATAGTGATGGACATGCTTCCCTAGATGCGTGATGATGATTGCCAGTTTCCTGCGGGGGAAGTTAGGTTGATATAGTTGACGCTTCCACTATATTGGTTTTATTAGTGGTTAGATTGGTATAGCAGATGCAATAGTATATAACAGCAGATGATGGATGGAGTGGGAACATAAGTAGGTTAGGAAGGATAGGAGGATATAAATTAGTTGGAGACTCTTGATGGGAAGTGGTATCATTGCCTGACTTATTAATTTTTACTATTATAACTCTCTCTCTATTTTGTTATGCCTTATTGTCAAACTATTTTCGAACTCCTTGTATCTTTTTCACTCTAACTTTGGGACGAAGTTTTTAGAAGGAGGGGTGTATGTAATGCCCTACTTAATCTTATCATGCAAATTTTATTATTGTTTAAATTACCTGAAAATATTGACTTATAATTATCAAGAAATATTGGTACATACCTACATTTGTGAAACTGTAAATTTATTTATTGATATAAATTTTATTATTGTTATTATTCAATTCCCAACTTGTCTTCTCAAAATATACTTGGGAGAAGATATGGTCTTCTCCAATTAATTTACAAATTAAATATCCATATATTATCCCCAAAATGTCTTCTCATATCTACTTGGGAGAAGATATGGTAACATAAGTCAAAGATACTAAATGAAAGGATGAGGGGTAATCATGAAATTAATGATAGGTGGTTGAGGTGGATGGGAGGAAGATGCATAAAAGCAGAAGGATGATGAGAGGAGAGGGGAGATCCTTGGTCTTGATTTTGTTTTGGAGGATTGTGCTTGGGGAGGAATGTGGAGAAAGAGAAGGAAGAGAATGGAGAGATAAATGAGGGAATTCAAATTTGGATCTGGAGAGTGTTTGGTAAACCTGGACACACTACATCTGGTTGGATTTGCACTCGGAGGGCTAGGGAACCTGTGGAGGTTCCCTAGGCTAGGAAATACTTCCTAGTTAGTTGGGAGGAAAATCCAATCAGGTAGTCAAGAGGAGCATCCCAACAAAGTCAGGAGCTCAGGAGCATCTCGAGTAAGCTATTGGAACATGTATTCCTCCGTTTATTGATTACTTATGTAAATGATTGCAATGAAATTCTTACTTATTTAATTTGTGGTAAATAAATTTTAATTGTATATTATTATCAAATAAATGTTTAGATATGAATAAGCTATTTCCCATCTTATTGTGTTTAGAATTAGAAAAATTTAGTTTTTAGTTAGAGGACCCTAGGAGGGAGCCTCACATCAATCCACAATGTGATGTTAGCACTAGGATTTTGCATCATTGTCTATTGGATGAAATAATGATTTATCGCTAGGATTGTGAATCATTGTCTATTGGATGAAAGAATGATTTATCGCTAGGATTGTGCGTCATTGTCTATTGGATGAAAGAATTATTTATCGCTAGGATTGTGCGTCATTGTCTATTGGATGAAAGAATGATTTATCACTAGGATTGTGCGTCATTGTCTATTGGATGAAAGAATGATTGACTATAGTGGGATGCTATCGCCAAGATTGTGAGAATTCGTTCGTCATTGTCTATTGGATGAAAGAATGATTTATCACTAGGATTGTGTGTCATTCTCTATTGGATGAAAGAATGATTTATCACTAGGATTGTGTGTCATTGTCTATTGGATGAAAGAATGATTTACTATAGTGGGATGCTATCACCAAGATTGTGAGAATTCGATCAACTTTGGATGCCCCTTAGGATAGTTTAATTCCCCCAAAATTGACTTCCATCCTCAATCTGTCCCCATGAGGTTTGAACTCGGCACTTGGTGAGAACTAAACTCCACTCAAACCAATTGATCTACACCTCTTGGGTATAACATTGTTTATGTTATTAAAAGGTTGAGAAGACACCTCTAGACGAATAGATTCTAAATCACTCATTATTTATAAATGTTGAGAAGACATATTTTGCTAAAGAGATTGTAAATCTCTCATTCTTTTAATTTAGCATATATATTCACTTTAAAAAGGAAAAAATCAATTAATCTCCAATATTTTTTCTTTTCTTTTTTTTGATGAAGTAAATGCTTTGTATTATTTGAAATTTTGAAAACAAAGGGATACATTCAAATCTTTTGAATTGTGGTCTGGTTAGTTGTTGGGGAGACCTCACCACACATATAACTTTGGTTTCTTCAAAAATACAAAGGATATAATACTATTTATTATAGTTACCACCAATTTGTCTATACTAATCACTGGGCCTCTGAGGCCATATTTGAATTGAAGATTACAAAAAAGAAGAATTAAAAAGAGTTCTAAAACAAAGAGATTGGAGGACAAGCAAGTAGATTTATTTGAATCAGTGACTTAAACATGAATGGGCTTCTTGTTACATTCGGGGAAGAAGCTTTATTTAGGAGGGATGCCCATATGTCTCTCAATGCAGCGTGAGCTACAACCCATATTTTTTGTTCACCTATGCATTTGATCTACGGAAAGAAGAGTGTCCTCCCCACTTTCATTTCAATCCACTAGTACTCTACTAAGAAGGAATTTGAGATGCCAGTAAATATCCACTATGTACATGTACTGATCATAACACCCTTTCATAAAGAAATTTTGAGGTCTAAATTGGGCCTCCTAAGGAATATTGTAAAATAATAGTGGAAATAATAAAATAATATTAGATTACCTCATCAAATTTTGGAGGGAAAAAAGAAAAACTATTTTTTCAACTTATCTCCCTATGATTTTACTGAAATTTTGAGCGAGAGCACTCATTGTATGCATAATTTAATTTTGCATCCAAAGAGTACCCATGTTCCATACTTTCAATGGACCCTATGACATGGAAAATGTGAAATACATGAAAAACGTGATTGCAATAACGTTTTTCATGTATTTCACATTTTCCATGTAGTATGGTCCATCGAAAGTATGCAATATGGACACTCCATTTATGAAAAATTAAATTATACATCAAACGAGCGCTCTCGCTCGAAATTTGAGTGAAATTATACAAATTTAAGTTGGAAAATTAGTTTTTTTTTTATTATTTTTTTTTTATTATCTTTTTACCTTTTTACTCCAAAAGTGGTGAATCATCTCCCATGGTTGACATTATAATATTGAATTCTATTGGTTCTTGTAAATTTGATTTTTGTACAATTTTGTTTTGAGGCCAATTTTTTACCTCAAAACTGTGGTTTGCTATGCATCTAGAACCTAATCAGCTACTTCTTCCAACACTGCTATGTCCATTAGGATGTGCTATTCTTCAACCAATTTTCTCTCTACCTAAGCAATTTCCTCTTATAATGGTTTTCAAGTGAGCTCTCTAAATTATGAAGTTGAACTTTCTACTCCAAATTGAGCTTGAGTGTGCCCCCTTTCTTGATAAAGGCTAGTCCTTGGTGCACCCAAGTCCTCTATTGTGGCATGATTTTTCTCCCTACGAGTGAGGTGGGTTCAATACCAAACCAAATCCCCCCTAGCTCGAAATAAAGTGCCATGGGAGTATTGTGCTTGTAAGTGTGATTCTGGAAAAATTGCGTAGAGGTCACTGAGAAGATGGGTTGGGCAGTACGGAACATCAGTGACATTCTGCGGGATCTGGCTCATCTGGCAGGTAGAAATACGCAATTTTTTTTCGGGATGCAGTGCGGGCAGTAGGGAGGACACTGGCAGTGAAAATTGCACAACCGTTTCAGGGGAGGCTGGGAATGGGCTGCGGGAACTTGCTGGCAAAAACTACACAAAACTGAGAGGTAGGCATGTAGGACATGTCTGCGTAGTTTTCGGGCTGAGTGGGGTGTCGGGAAACTGGTGGACAGTCCAAGGAAACTACACAATTTTTAGGAGGAGCAGCAGGTCGGCTGATAGGGGGATTGATTAACAGAACTATGCAATTTTCAGAGACAATGTAGTGAGAGGAAGCGAGTGCCTCTTCTCATGTCTATGCAATTTATTCAATTAGTGGAGGCAGGCATGCTGACAACTTCTGTGCAATTTTTTGGAGGAGTGAAGCCTGGGGTCACTTCCCGGTCAAACTCTCTAGTTGACCAATGGGAGGCTTGATGGATTGGATTGCAAGGATGTAGATTGAGATGGCTTCTTGGGAAAATATTGCATTGTTCTCAGCAACAGCCAGCTAGGTCGATTCTAGGATTGTGTAGTGTAGACTTCCTGGGAGGCAGCCTTAAGCTTTGCGCAATTCTGGGAAGCAGTGCTTGGTCATTGAGGGATAAGAATGCATAATGCAGCTCAGTGGAGGTTCGACTGATGGAGGGTGGTATGGTCGACATATCTTTGACAAAAATGACTAAGTGTGTGAGTAAGTTGACTTGTGTATACATGACCTTGTGAACACACACTCATGACTTGACGATAAGACACCTCGGACCAACAAGACAACATATGCTCAATGTGACTGACCGAAGGGTGCGAGCAACAAGTGCGACACCTGAGATAGATTGTTGAACGACCATGAAGAAACTTTCACGACATTACATACAAATTCGTGTGTGAGTGCGAAATATGCTTACCTAGTGAATACAACTTGTACACACGAAGAAAGACCTTCAACATAGCCAGAACATGACTACAAGTGCGACATTGCAACCAATATGCTAAAAGACGACCAGTGAACAATCAAGCAAAGAGGGTATTAAGACTCGACACGAGCTCATGGGATGAGCCCGAGTGTTTGCAGACATCAAGGAAAAAACCAACGAAGGCTCTGAAATTGGATGCACGCCAAACTTTTGGAGGGTGTTGCAACCGCTACAACACTTGGCGACACACTGGTTGAATACCAGCTTTTCTGTTTTAATCCTTTGATAGCACAGGGCCTTGGTCTATCAGGGAGTATTGAATTGTTGTGTGGGTTACTTCGGCTTCCCCACCTACCCCATGGACAAACATGGTTCATCTTTTTCCAACGCAATCAAACACAACAACAAGTTTCAGCGTGATCACATTGTTTCGAAATCGAGAAGGGTAGTTTGGCTCGCAAGCTTGAAATTTTCAAAGTATAAGTTTTCATCTCTGGTGTTGCACCGCTGCGAGAAGACCTAGACAATACCCTGACAGGGTCACGAAAGAACACACTTACTGCTCCACTGCCAGCGAGCTTGGTCAGTACTCCAGTGGAGTTGCATGCTTCACCTCTCTATGCAGGATGCCTTTCTCTTCTTTTGCCTTTATATTTTTGAAAAGAGTATTGTGCATAAGCACTTATTTATTTTTGGGGTGGAAGAGAGATCCCAAATTATTGAGAGAATAAGAGGTTGTTCCTTTAGAGAAGCATGTAAGACCTCTGATTTAGGTTTTCTCATGTAGATTCCCCTTCTCCGTTTCTACTAGTTGGATGAGCTTGAACACATAAAGCAAAAGACCAAGTACAAGCATGGGGTTTCCCAGTATGGACATAGGTTCATGGTTGGACCAGAGCTTCCCTTGCAGACGGTTCGTATTTTCCGTCAAGATTTCGTCGACCGAAGGTTATGACCAAGCACAAAGAAGACAAACACATCACTGGCCAAGTGTTGCAGTGTCATAAGACTCTTTGGATCTCAACCACATACTCATTCAAAATCCAGAACTCAGTAGAGGGAAACACTTATTGACAAAACCAAAAATAGCATGATACTAAGCAAACAAAACAAAACGAAGCAAAAATAGTAAAGTAAGGTGAAAAGACAAAAATCAGTAAACAAACTATGTATATGGTGCAGGGCGCGGCCCTAGCTTATTGAAAGTAGTGTTTTAGATCTTGGCCGTTGAAAAGAAGGTTGTCAATCCTCCTGTCAAGTGATTTCAGATGGTACGTGTGTGGGCCAAGCTTCTCCTAAACAATATACAAACCAATCCACAAGGAATGAACTTCGTATGTTGCCTTTGTCTTCATGGGGTTTGTCCCATTTCAAGACTAAGTCACCCACATCAAATTTAGCGTTCCCTGCAGGCTTCTTGTCGAACCATGTCTTGATACGGGTCTAGTGGAGAGTGAATTTTTCTTTTTCTTTCATCATCTCTTCCTGCAACTTGTGAAGTGTATTCATCCTACATTGAACTAGCAGACAAGGCCTGCCTTGGGATTCTTAGGACAATTGGAGCACAGACAAGTAGATGTTTGGCAGAAGGATGGATTCTTTTCCATAAACTAGAAATTATGGCGAAGTGTTCAGAGAGGGTTTGGGTGTTATGCGGTCAGCCCATAAAACATTCTTCAAAGCGGAGTGCCAATTACGCTGTTAAGAATAAATGGTCGTCTTGATAATGCTGATAAGGTTTTTATTTGTATACTCTACGAGACCATTTCTCTGTGGGTAGTTGTTAGATGAGTGTTTAAAAATGATACCATATTGCAACAAAATCATAAATATGTAAATATGAAAATAAAGTTGCATTTTCAAAAACAAGTGATATCAGAAGACCAAATCATGAGATGATGTTCTGTTGGAGGAAGCTAATGACTTCTTGGTCATTCACTTGCTTAAGCAGAACTACTTCTATCCACCACAGGAAGTAATTTGTAGCTGTCAAGATGTAGCGGTGATGCTTCGATGAATGTGGAAATATTTCCCCAATGATGTCCAGGCCCCACTGTTGGAACCATTTAGTCACTGCAACAGGGTGTAGTGAGGCTACTGACCTTCATGTTCTCCCGGCGCACCACTGACAGATCGGGCACTTGTGGGTGTAAGCATGTGCATCCTTTAACAATGTGGGCTAGTAGGAACCAGCTTGAATAACTTTGTGCGCAATGGTATTTCCTGTGAAGTGGCCTTCAGCTAGTCCTTCATGCAGATCATACAAGACCTTCTCTGAATCATGTGCCTTCAGGAACCTGAGCAAAATTATGTTACTATGCTTTCTGTAAAGCACTTCGTGCACCAACTAATAAGGTAAATCTTTGAGGCAAAGTGCCCTCTTTTGTCTCATGGAGAAGTGAGAGGGTATGGTGCCATGCTCAAGGTACTAGCACAGATCTTCATACCAAGAGTTTCCACATGAAGTGGGTGGTGCTCGCTCTACATCATACATCTCGATTTCTTGTTCCCAACCAACAAGCTCTTCTTCTTCCTCCTGTGCATGGACTACTTCTGTTGCGAGTCTGCAAAGACCATGACCCTTGACAGTGTGAACTAACTTGATGTCAAGATCATACTCTTGCAAGCCCGTCATCCAATTCAGGCATCTTTCACCCAACTCTTACTGTATAAGCAGTGATCAAACTATTGGGTGTGACACAAAGACTGTGTAATGGTTCTTCAACAAATAGGGTCTGAGGAATTTCACCGCCTTGTATACTATGTATGCTTGTTTGTCAATGATGGGGTAGTTGAGTTCGAGTCCCTACATGCTTGTGCTCATGAAGGAGATGGGATGTTTGTCATTTAGCTCATCCTTCTGAGTGAGTACTGTAGAAGCGAGTTGTCGGAGGTAGAGGTGTATAACAAGAAATCTTTGTTGAAATCTGGGTTGTAAAGTGCAAGCACATTTGCAATATCCATCTTGATAGGGGTGAATGCATTCTTTTCCTTCTTACCCCAACTATAGACTGCATCCTTCTTGATCATGTCTTGCATAGGTTTCACTATCTGCGCATAATCCAAGATGAACTTCCGAAGGAAGTTTATGTTCCCCAACAAGGACTACATGGATTTCTTGTTAGCTGGGTGAGGAATCTACGTAATCATCTGAACTCGATCTGGATCAACCTTCATCCCATTTTGGTGATGATGTGCCCAAGGAGGTTCCCCTCAGACACTGCAAATACGCTCTTTTTGGGATTCAAGGAAATTTTGTATTTTTGACATCGCTCGAATATCTTCTTCATATGGTCTGATCGTTTTTTGGAAAAGATAGTGGTCTGATCATTTTTTGGAAAAGATAGTCACGTCATCAAGGTACACCACTACGCTCTGTCTAATAAGTCCACGGAAGGAGATGTCCATGGTGCGCTAAAAGGTTGCGCCCGCATTCACGAGCTCAAATGGCATTTTCTTGTAGACGAACATACCCCACTTGGTACAGAAGGTAGTTTTTAGTCTATCAGGTTTTTCTACTAGACCTTGGTTATATCCTGAAAAACCATCGAGCAAGGAGAACATTTCTACCCCATATACCATCTGTAAGATATGCTCCATTGATGACACGGGGTAGTTTTCTTTGTCCAAGGCTCGATTCAATTTTTGGAAATCAACACATAAGCGGATCTCCCCGGACTTCTTAAATACATGAACTAAGTTAGAAACCCATGTGGAATGACGAACTTGGTAAATGATTTGTGCTTCCAACAACTTAGTCAATTCTTTCTCTATGAGGGGTTCAAGTGACGAATGTACTTTTCTTAGCTTCTGCTGAAATGGCTTGACCCCTTATTTGATTGGAATCAGATGTTGGATTATTTGCATGTCGTATGTTTTCAGATCATCGTATGTCGACACAAACACATCCTGGTATTGTTTGAACAAGGGGACAAATTCTTGCCACCCCTGTTGTGTGCAACATGTACATAAATTGACGAACTTCGGATCTTGTTCCATCCCCAAGTTAGTATGTTCGTACATCATGGTGGAACTATGGGTTTTGTTGTTCCTTGGCCCTTGAAAGCGGTTTTGAAAGTTATAGAGCTTTTCGAGAGATACCACACCCTTGGGGATGAGGTTTCGTTTCTTGTCATCAACTACAGCTTGCAGAGATTGCTCGTGCTCATTTTCGTCAATCACCGTGTCCTTGAAGACATCAACGTTTTCCGTGAAGTACAGTATCCATTGATCATCGAAAAAAACATGTAGATTAGTTATGTTATCAGGGATAGAAGGCTTATACAAAATTTCAACAGTAAACCTATCCCTAAGCAGTGACATCCTAGCAGCTTCGTTTGCCAAGGCATCAACGACTACATTACGCATTCTAGGCACAACAATGATATTGAATGCATGGAAGTTAGAGATTAGTCACCATACCTCTTGCTGGTAAATTTTGAGATGAGGTGACAAACAGTGTATGGTGTTACGTACCTGTGGTACCACGATTTCTGAATCACCTACCACTTTGAGCACAACAACATTGAGGCTAATGGCTTTGCATAAGCCCAATACGAGTGCATTGTATTCAACAGTGTTATTCGTCCACTCGAACTCCAAGCAATTTGAGATTAAGTGTTCTTGTGCTTCAGGTCTATCAAGACACACACGGCTCCAGAGTCATCCTGTGCCTTTGATCCATCAAAATACATGGTCCACAACTTGTCTATACACAAACCACTTGACGCGCTAGTACTACCGTTGCTACTGCTACTACTATTGCTACTAGTGTTACAATGTATTGTACATGTTTCATTTCCATCAGTTGGGAAAGGAAGGAGACCTAACTGTATGTCTAGTGGGGTTGAAAGCTAGTTGTGCGAGATAACACCCCAACTATGTTTCCAAGAGGCAATTTCCGAACATGAGTTCTGCGAAAGCCAACGGTTCATTCTCACCATTGATGCAAGTGACATTGTGTTTCATGTATCTCTTGGATAACACCCAAATCTGATTGCTTTTGCCCTAGTATGGAGGCTATAAGTGTGACTAGTCTGTAGCAAAGTACCCATTCAACTTGATAGACCAATCTTTGCTAAGTAGTAAGCCATACGCTTCCGATATGTCCACAATGACAATGTTGATGCACTGGTGAACTCAACCGTCATGAGATATCATATGATCACATCCCGAAGTTCACCATTGGATGGTACACACATTCGTTCTAGTTGGATTATCTACGTAGATGTCTTGCTCCATTGCGCATTGATATTCTTGGCAATGGAGAGTGGCATGATGTTGGCTGATGCACCAGAATCAACCAAACAGTTGTGAACATTGCAGTTAAAAATTTCAAATGAAAGCAAGAATGGAGGGAAAATAGAGTTTGCTTCTTCCACCCGATTGTGTTGATCACAGTTGTGAGTGAACCAGGAGATGTGCTCGCTCCCTTACTAGTAGAGGTTGTGCTGTTTGCAGATGTTTTCCCTAATGCACGCAACATAATATCCCGTTGACCTTGGATCTTAGCTAACTCGAACAAAGATATGTTTGCACAAGTTTTCCTCATATCTTCCATAATATTGTAATCAAGAGTGGGTAAACTCACCAAGATGTCCGGGGTTAGACTCATGTTTGTACTGTCCAGCAAAGTCTTTTGAATTTTACTGCTCATGGACATACTCTTGTTCGCAGCTGTCTTCCTGGGCTTGCTTTGTGCTTTCTTCTTTTGGACAACTAGTGGATCAACCTTCCTCAACAATTCAAGCTTTTCTTGCATCTCCCTAATCGTAGGGGGACCCCCTTGAATTCTGAGATTGTATCGACCACTTTGCTTTAGGGGTTGCTTCTCGGTGTTCGTTTTCTATGCTGCTTGTGAGCATTGATACATGTTGATCACCGGCCAAGTGTGGGGTGCCTCATTAGATACAACATCTTCCTCATCATCTTTGTCTTCCGGCTGACACTGCACATTATTTACCGTGTTTGTCATATGGTTGCATACCGAGTCAACAACTCGTTTCCATTACGAACAAGTTTCTTCCGGGTGACAGTCTTAATGGAATGAGAAAAACTTGGAGACAACACATAGTTCTGTCTAGAACAGTGAGCTGGAGCTCTGTGTAGTTTTAGCCGGGAAGTGATTGCTGCCTGATGACATGCTCCCCTTCTGTTGTCTGGAAGGTTGGCTTCTTGCAAATATCTCGATCGTTTGTTTCTTTAGCTCATACACCTATGTTGTCAAGTGCTTGACAAGATGAGTAAGGGTTTCAATGTCACTTGTTTCCTTGTCTTTACCCTTGCTCGCCACAACCTGGGGCTTCTTGCTCGCATCTTTGGAGTATTTTTCTTGTTCATCATCATTGATGACTCCAATCATGCACAGGTATTTTTCCACAGCAATCGCCTCTTCGCAATTCTCAAGTAACGTTGGTTTCGCAACTCGCTTGACGAACTGCGTAATACTCATTCGCAGTGCAGACATATAATAGTCGACTGTGATTGAGTCATGAGGTTTTGTGTTTGCTGCAAACTTGATCAATATGTGTAAAAACCTTCGATTAAAATATTTCACTTTCTCTTTCGAATCCATCTTCAGACTACCCAACTCTTTGAGAAACATGGTAGAGGTCTTGTCATTAACAAAATTTTCCAAAAACATTCTTTTGAACATACCCCAGTTATGGATGGAAGTGACAGGAAGGTTGTGATACCATACCGCTGCATGACAATCCAAGTTACATGAAAACAATCTGCATGCAACGTCGTCGTGTCGTACCTCGAGAGTCTGCAGTTGCAGGTAGTTGTCCAAGTGGTCTTCTGCCTTTGTTGTTTTGTCAAGGTCATACTTTGTTAACAATCTCTCTGGACAATTTGGCATACAGTGCAAAGCACCCAAGAGAGCCAATGGTTCCTGAGTCATCCATTCCAAGTTTTGGTCAGCCATGTCTTCTTCTTCTTTGTCCTCCTCTTCTTCATAATTTGATGGTTCCGGCTCTGAGTTTGTTGGTTCGTCTCCACCTCTGCCTCCTCCACTGCCTTCCCCTCCATCTCCTATACCGGAGCCTGAGCCCAAGATCACGAGGATGTCCTATTCTCCCTGTCGAAAGACTGGAGGTTCCTCTCTGTTCTCAATAGCTTCTACTAGACCTTCAAGTGTGGCAAGAACTGCTTCTTCCACTAATGAGACAACAACTCCTGTGGGAGTGGTCTTTGGCTTCTTTGATGCATATGGAAGATCTTGTATTCTTGGGATAAACCCAACTGCTTTGGCAAACTGACGGGTGATGGGACAGACATAGCGGAGGTGTTGATAGGAAATTTCATGTTCACGTCTGGGAGGTGAGGAGTAACCAACTTCAGGGTTACTTGTAGGTGAGAGGGAGTGCGAGTTACTGCCTTGACCAGATGATTGATGAGTGGGGGTGAGAGGATATTTAACCATAAACAACTGGTGACCCTCCTTCTAGCGCCAGAAATGTTGACGGTGTTGGACCCGCCAACATTCAGGGGATCTCCCCGGTATGAAGTCCCAACTAGACCTCACATCGTCTGGTGTAGGAGTCCCATCTGGTATGATGGTTCCGTTTCCATTATCTTAAAGATATTCCTTAGATCTTGCTTGTCAGCACATGAGAGTGGTTTACTTATTCTTCAAACAATGAGGTTCGTGTGTTTGATTAGTGCTTAGTGTAACTTATGTCTAAGTTCTTTCATTGTAGAGGGAAAGGGTGAGTGAGTCTCAAGTCGAAAGGCTGGGTTGGGAAATTTAGAACAACAGTGAAATTCTGTGGGATCTAGCTCTCCTGGGAGGAAAAACTTCACAATTTTTTTCAAGAGGCACCGTGGGTAGCAGGGAGGACACTGGCAATGAAAACTGGGTAGATTTTCAGGGGAGGATGGGAGTGGGCTACGGGAGCTTGCTGGCCAAAACTGCGCAGAACTGAGATGCAAGCATGCAAGACATGTTTGCACAATTTCCAAGCTGAGTGGGGTGTCGGGAAGCTGGTGGACAGTCCAAGAAAACTGCGCAATTTTCAGGAGGAGCAACAGGTCGTCTAACAGAGAGACTGACTTAGAGAACTACGCAATTTTCAGAGACAATGCACTAACAAGAATCGAGTTCATGTCCTCATATCTGCCCAATTTATTCAGTCGACGGAGGCGGGCATGCTAACAGCTTCTGCACAATTTTTTAGAGGAGTGAAGCCCAGGGTCACTCCCTGGTCAAACTCTCTGGTTGACCAGCAGGAGGCTTGATGGATTGGCTTGCGGGCAACGCATATTGAGATGGCTTCTTGGGAAACTCCTGCGTTGTTTTGGGTGACAATTAACTAGGTCGATTCCAGGATTGCATGGTGCAGACTATCTGGGAGGCACCCTTAAGCTCTACGTAATTCTGGGCAGCAGTACTTGGTCACTGAGGGTTGAGACTGTGCAATTCAGCTCAGCGTTGGTCCGACTGATGGAGGGTGGTCTGGTCGACAGATATTTGGCAAAAATGACTAAGTGTGTGAGTAAGTTGACTTGTGTATACACGACCTTGTGAACACACACTCAACATGACTTGACGACAAGACACCTCAAACCAACAAGACAATATATGCTCAGTGTGACTGATCGAAGGGTGCGAGCGACAAGTGCGACACTTGAGATAGATCGTTGAATTACCGTGACGGCACTTACACGACATTGCATACAACTTTGTGTGTGAGTGCGATAGATGCTTACATAGTGAATACAACTTGTACACATGAAGAAAGACCTTCAACATAGCCAGAGCATGAATGCAAGCACGACATTACAGCCAACAGTCTAAAATATGACCAGTGAATGGTCAAGCAAAGAGGGTGTCAAGACTCGATATGAGCTCATGGGATGAGCCCGAGTGTTTGCAGACATTAAGGAAAAAAGCAAGAAGGGTCTGAAATTGGATACAGACCAAAATTTTGGAGGGTTTTGCAGTGGCTACAACATAGGCTCACTTTTCTCTCCCCTTTGCAGTTGAAGAACCTTGACACAGTTGCAACTGCACACTCACCAGGCACACCTCTCTTGCTTTTCGAAGACACCATTGCATCACTCTCCTGTGCTGACAACTAGAGCCAAAGCAAATATTTAAGGATTTGGAAACTAGGCCTTTATACCAAATGCGACTCCTACACCAAATGGTGTGAGGTGTAATTGGGACTTCATCTCGAGGAGATCCCCTTAGTTGACGAATTTCCAGCACCGTCAACGGAAGGAAATTATATTATCAAGGGTAACTATACCAAACAAGTGGTACGTGATAGATTTTGGCCCTTCAAGTTGATGCAAATGATATGTACCACTTGTCACCTCACACGAATAACCATAATTAAGTTATATAGTATGTCCTTCTACCACTCCAGTTTGTGTTTTGTGTATATGAATAAACATTTATTCTTTGTAAGAATTGGAAGGTTTGAGTTGTTTCAGCCTTTCAACAAGATGCGGTCATCCTATCTGATCCAATAATAACTGCGTGAAGTTGTATCCATGGCTACAAAACAGGGGTGGCATCTCTACCTTTCGTTCATATATATAATGTAAGGTGTTAGCTATGGTTTTTCCCATTGATACATGTGGCTGTGATTTCCTTGAAAATTTCCTAAATTGTGTGAGCATCTAAATCCAAAATTTGGTAAGGACTGAGACCCTAGCCACAATGTGTTATTACTCATATACGCCATGACTTGGTCCGCATTCGTGGATTGAGCTTGGAGGATGCACTTATTTTGGCGATTGCAAGCTACACCTTCCACTTCAATAGCATGACTTGCAATCCAAGCGCATGTAAGTAGAAGACTTGGCATTGTAATCGTATTACACACATGTGTAACGTATGCAGGGAAGCTTGTACTCTAGGGGGCTAGAGCTATCTCTACAAATTATCCATTGCATCGTACGGTTTCAATTTACAAATTCCCTAACGCCATATGAAAAATAATATAGAGCCTCCTGAATGAGTTAGTGGCATTTTTCGTATATATATATATTATATATATAGCACAAAGAAAGCTCATTGTGCGGGACTGTGGAAAAGTGTGAAAGCTCCATACTCCCGCACAATAAACTTCCTCTACGCTATATATATATATATATAAACCATCATATTCAAAATACATTTATTGGCACTTTTCGTATATATATATATACACACACACACACAAAAAAAAAACTCATTGTACAAGAATGCGGAGAAGTGGAAGAAACTGTTAAAAAGCGATGTTTGTATTAATAAAAAACATCCACTGGTCCGCTCTATGACACAGAGTCTGAACCAAGAGAGTCTGGCTCTGCAGAACACTCTGCATTGTCCATGTACATCACACATTATATAACAATCATAGATTTAGGGAAGTTAGAACCATACCCTAGGAAATAGAAACTAATTCCTATCTTGAGGTACCGTGAACCAATTCACTATTCTAAGATATTCTCCATTATCTCTAACACTCCCCCTTAATGGAGAAGGGGTTCACAAATATGCTTAACATCTCCCTAAACATTTCAAACTTAATTTTTCCAAGAGGCTTAGTGAAAATGTTTGCAACATTATCACATGTATTACAATATACAAGATGGATTTCTATCGATTGCACTTTCTCCCTGACAAAGTGGAATTATGTATCAATGTGTTTAGTGTTCTTGTGAAACACCATATTATTAACAAGTTTGATTGAACTCTGATTGTCGCATCTGATTGTTGTTGCATCTTTCTGTTCTTCCACACTATCCTAGATAAGCCTCCGCAACCAAATTGCGTCACATTTTTCTGCGCACATGGCTTGATACTCTGCTTCCACTGAAGACAAGGAAACTATATTTTGTTTCTTACTGCTCCATGTAATCACCCCGGATCCAATGTTGAATGCATAGCCTATTATGGATCTGCAGTCGTATACATTTCCAGACCAGTCTGAATATGTAAATCCTATCAATCTAACATCAGAGAAATCATTATAAATAATATCATAGTCTATAGTACCTTGTAGATACCTCAAAACACATTTCGCTGCATTCCAATGACTCTCAAGTGGCTTGGACATGTATTGACTTAGCACAATGACTACATAAGCCAAATCTGGTCTAGTAGTGGTCAGGTAGATTAGGATCCCAACCAACTATCTATAAAGTGTCGCATATGCCTCTTTAAAGCCATCCTCACTCTAAAGTTTAATGTTCTGCTATAATGGTACTGCTGCAACCTTACACTGATCCATCCTAAATCTTTCCAGTAGACCTTTGACATACTTACCCTGGGACATAAAAGTTTGTCCTAAATCTCTCCAAATCTCAAGAACCAAACAATATCTTAATTGACCAAGGCCTTTCATTTCGAACACCTGTGACATTTGTTGCTTGATTTCTCTGATTAGAGCAATAACATCACTTGTAATAATTAAATCATCTACATACAAAGAAATCAACACTATGCACCCTTGTTCATCTTTCATGGTATACAAATTAGGGTCGTTTTTACTTCTGTTGTAGCGAAGTTGCAGAAAAAATGAATCAATCTTTTCATACCAGGACCTGGGTGCTTGCTTTAGTCCATAAAGAGCTTTCTTTAATCTACAGACTAAATGTTATTTCCCTTTCTAGACAAACCCCTCAGGTTTCTCTAAATAAACCTCATCTTTCAATTCTCCATTTAAAAATGCAGACTTTACATCTAGTTGGTGAATCATCCAATGTTTCTTAGTAGCTAAAGCAATTAACATTCTGATGGTATTTAGTTTAGCTATAGGGGAAAAGGTTTCTTCATAGTCAATGACTTATTTTTGTGAATACCCCTTTGCTACCAATCTAGCTTTTAATTTATCTATTGTTCCATCTACATTAATCTTTGGTTTATACAACCATTTGCAAGCTATGGTTTGTTTCCCTTTAGGAAATTCAACCAGCGCCCAAGTGTTGTTCCTGATTATAGATTCATATTCCTGTTCCATAGCTATTTTCCATTCACTACATTCATTTGCTTCCTTATAACTAGAAGGTTCAGCTACATTCATCATACTAGTTATGAAAGCATTTTCCCTATATCTTGTTGGCAACTGAGCTTTCCTACCTGATCTCCTGAGTGGTGGGGTAGCTTCAAACCTTGTCTGATCATCATTTTCTGGACTTGGCTTGATAGCTACATCATCTTCTTTTCCTTCCTGCTATTGTTGTTGCTCATTTCCGTCACCTGATTCATCACTTCCTTCTTCCACCAAGAACGAAATATCCCATTCCTCATTGCGCTTATCAGATTCTTCATGATCCTACTTGTGGAATATGACATCTCTAAAAATCTTGTGAGTAGAGGGATTAAATAATCTATAAGATTTATATTGTGAACAATACCCTATAAAGGTACATATAATGGATTTTGAATCTAGTTTTCTTTTGTCTTCCTTTGGAATATGGGCAAATGCTTTAGACCCAAACACTCTTAAATGTTTTACTGCAGGTTTAAATCCATATAATGCTTCATGGGGACTTTTAAACTCAAGACTCTTTGTAGGACTCCTATTTTTCAAATAAATTGTAGTATTTAATGCTTCAGCCCAAAAACCATTCGAAAGATCCTTACCTTTCAACATGCTCCTAGCACATTCCACCAATGTTTTGTTCTTTCTTTCCATTAATCCATTCTGCTAAGGAGTATGGGGTACTGTGAATTGTTGTAATATCCCATGGTATTTACAATAATTGATAAGTTCATCCTTCCTATATTCTCCCCCTTGATCGGAGCGGAGAATTTTTATATGCTTCCCTATTTGCTTTTCAATCATGTTTCTGAACTTCTTAAAGTATTCAAATGTGTGACTTTTCTTACTCAAAAAATATACCCAAGAAAACTTTGTGTAGTCATCAATAAATAGTAAAAAATACAGTGAACCTCCTAATGACTTTGTTTGCATGGGTCCACAAAGATCTGTGTGCACTAATTCAAGTACATCTCTCTGTTTCTTTTCTACTTGAACAGGGAATATCTCTCTATGCATCTTTCCTAATCTACAAGCATCACAATCATTATGCACTTGTTTTAACATAGGAAGATCTCTTACCATTTCCTTTTTTTGAAGTAACAACAAATCATTGTAGTTGATATGACCCAATCTCTGATGCCACAGCTCTTCTGTATTCAAACTCGCTGTTGTCAAAGCTCGAACTGGTGCTGGTCTTACATCCAATTTGTACAAACCTCCTGTTCGAATTCCTGTAGCAATAGTCTTCATGCCATCTAATAGATCTTTAATATAACAGTTAGATTTTAAAAAATAAACTTTAAGATCTTGATCTGTAATCATGGATACAGAAATCAACTTCTTTGTTACACCGAGCACATACATGACATTATGAATTTGTTTTACAGTAACATTAGGTAAAATGACAGAAATTTTCCCACACCCTTTGATTTGATGACTTCTATCATCACCTAGGTAGATTGGTGCTCCATCATTGATTTCTTTAAAATCTTCGAACCATTGCTTGTTCCCCGTCATATGTGTTGATGCTCCCGAATCTACATACCAGATGTCTGCATCAACATTCTTATCAAAGTCTGCCATGAACAATCTAAAGTTCTGCTCATAATTATCATTTGCGAGATGACCTGCATGTCTTTTCTGCGTCTGTTATTGTTCATGATATTTCTTCTTCCTGCACTCCTCAGCTATATGACCAAGTTTTCCACAATAAAAACATTTAATTATAGAGTTGTTTCTATTTGGATGCATACCTTGAGTTTGATTTGGTCTTTTCTGTGAGTTTCCTATGTTTTGTTGTTGTGGATTTCCTTTTCCTTTGAAGAAATTCTTTTTCGCCATCAACGCAAGATCTGCACTCTAGGGTTTTAGAGTCAATCTTCTTTCTTCTTCTTGCATTAATATTACTGTCAGTTCTTAAAACTTTGGGATTTTCTCTCTCGCATTTATCCCAGTGATAAACATTTGGTAGTCATCGGTCACACCATTCATGGTAATGGTTACTAGATCTGTATCTGCAACTGTATCACCAATGTCTGCCAATTTGTTCTTCAGATCTTTGATCCTCGCTATGAAGGCAACAACTGTTTCATTCTCCTCCATCTTCATGGATAAGATCTTACTCTTCAGAAACAAAAGACAATTTGTATTCCTAATCTCATACAAATCCTTCAATATTCCCAAAATTTCACTTGCTGATTTACATTCTCTGATATGTGGTATGATGCAGTCTTTCACTGACATCTTCAGCAGCGTCCTTGCTTTACCTTCTCGCTTCTCCAAGTCTGGGATCAATATTGATCCAGCTGCTGGCTTTTGCTCATCCCCATTTGCAATCGTCCAAGCACTTTGCACTTCTAGCAGAGTCTGCATCTTGAATTTCGAATTTGCATAATTGGAGCCATCGAGCTTGTTATACTTATTCAAGTATGCTTCAATCATTTGATTATTCATCTTGGCGATTAAAAACACATTTGACAGGTAAAAAAAATATATGTTATATTTACCCTAGATCTATGTCAAAGACAGAAATCGCCGATCTCCGCAAGTCTGATTTCTGGTATTTTCAACAGCCTCTAACACTCACTGATCCCTTGCATTTTGTGCGCCCTCTCCACGCGACCTCTGGGCAAGTCTCCACCACACTGCGCGCTCTCCATGGCAGTCCTGTGAAGAACCACATATAGGGTCATTGCAGCCTTCTCTCAGCAGACCTCAACCTCCATGCAGCCTTCTCTCCACAGCCACCGCCAAGACGCAACGCCTTTTTATGTTTGCACGGCCGGCGCGATTAGCCAACACGGATTCACGACAGTCGACGTGATTATCCAACACAGGTTCGCAACGGTCGTCCAAAATAAAATGTGGGAAGTCTCAATGTGGGATTGGCGCGATTTTTCCCCCAAACCACGCAATGATTTCGCCTGAAGCGCGCTGGGCAAATCCTTCACTCAACAAACAGGTTTCTCAGCCTTGTTGCTCTGATACCATATTAAAAAGTGATGTTTGTATTAATAAAAAACATCCATTAATCAGCTCTATGACAGAGAGTCTGAATCGGGAGAGTCTAGCTCTACAGAACGCTCTACATTGTCCATGTACATCACACATTATATAACAATCATAAACTTAGGAAAGTTAGAACCATACTCTGGGAAATAGAAACTAATTCCTATCCTAAGGTATCGTGAACCAATTCACTATTCTAAAATATTCTCCATTATCTTTAACAAAAACTCCACACTAAACTCCCTTTGCACTATATTTACATTCTATGTATAGACCACCATATTCAGAGTGCAAAGATCCTAACCCCTCGTTTCTACCTCTCTACTTTGACATCCCCACATTGAGGGCCCACCTCCTCGTTTCCACCTCACATGGGCAAATTGGTTGTTGTTATTTCCATAAATGTTCAAAAGAAGAGTTGGATTTCGAGATGTCTAGTGGAAAAACAGGAAAAACACATGAGCCTGCTTGCAAGGTAAAGCGAGAAAGGACAAAGGATGAAAAATATTATCATGGTAGAGGAATACCATCGCAAGGGGAGTCTCCCTTCTTACAGAGATCTTCTGGTGATACTAACTTCAAATCATCTATAATTTCATGGGGATCCTGTAAAAGTACATTTCAACCAGCAGGCCAAACTTCTTTATTACCATTTTCATATGTTTCATCAGCTAACTGACAATCTAGGAATGAGAAAAACAGAACCTGTAAAATTCCTACCTTCTGAAAAGAACGAGGCAGAAAACATGGCTTAATGCTTGTGCTACTCGTCTGTGGACCTCTGAATGAAGCAAAAGAAAACAAATATCACCTCAATCACGGCCCATATAATGGTGATGAAAGCACAATACCTTATAAGAATCACTAACTATTTATTATAACATTTAGGACCTCACAGAGTTGTAGGCAGAAGCTTCTAGTTGTCTAGCGAAACAAGCGTGAAACACCAGAAAATGTTTGAATGGGTGAAAAGTATGAGATTTCACTAAGATTATAGTGCCTGGAAAACAGATTTTAAAAGGAGAAAAAGAAGTTTTGTGTAACTTTCAGAAAGAAATTTAAATCTCCGAAAAATTAATAGCTATTACAAGAATCAAGCGTGGAAAAAAGACTCCAGAAATGGTTAAATGAGTGAGAAGTATGATATTTCATTAAAGATCACACTGCCTGGAAGAAAGATTTTAAAAGGAGAAAAATAAACTTTGTGTAAGTGTCGGAAAGAAATTAAAATCTCTGAGAAAGAAACAGCTATTACAAGAAAGAAATTAACTGAAATTTTGCGGTTACCTTCCCACCTCAGTAAGGATTTTAACTTTGAGCCTTTTCACTGAAACTATAATACAATAAGCATTAATGTGTGGAATGGATGTGCAAGGTACAATAAACTTGAGAGAAAATCCATTTCCTGGTCTACAATGACACGTGCAATAAACTTGAGAGAATTGACAACAGCCGAAGCCTTCTTAAATTAAATTGTGACAGCAGCTGAAGCTTCATTGAATTCTTATCAGAACCTACTCGAGTTCCCTTGCTAGGATAATGGCCCTTGAGGAAATTACATATACAACAATTATCCTAGATCTGATCTAGTGGATCAAGCCATCCATCCTTGATTTGGTTGATCTAGATTACTCATACAAATATCCTTTGTTACTCTTTCCTCAAACCTGGCACACAATTAACAATCTCACCCACAACAAACTTGCAATTTTACTCAAATATCTCCATTGTTGCTCCATGCTCTTTCCTCAGATACGACACAAGTATCTCACTCACAGCAAACCTGCAATATTACTCATGCAGATCTCTTGCTTACTTGAGAGAATATCTCTCTCAATGTCTCATTCTCATGTACATCTTTGTGCCCTGCTCAGCCCTCCACAAGCCCTCTCAGCCCCCAAAATATGCTCTCTTGCCAACAACCCTCCACAGACCCTCTAGTCCCCCACAAGATGCTCTCTTGCCAACAACACTCCACAAGCCCTCTAGGCCCTTAAACATCTGAGACCTACTTGGCCTTCTCCTCCACAAGATTCTCCTCTTGCCGACCACCCTTTGTAGGCCCTCTTGGCCCTCAAGGGGTTTGAGACCTACTCGACCTTCTTCTGGTAGAGCTCAAAGGAACATCTCACTCCTCCTCCAAATTTGTAGGTTATGTCCCTGTTGGTGGTGTTGCTTGTCCATACTCAACCTTAGGAGCCTCTTGCTCCTGATCCTCTACCCCTGTTGGCTTGCTCAGCCCTCTCGGCCCTACTCAAACTGGTCATCCCTCTCGGCCTTCTCAACCTTTCACAAGCTCTCTTGACCCTCTTGCCAAGCCACAAGAATGAATCACTCATCCTTGTACTTATACTTTTCCAATGGGTGCAATACCATGGGTCATCAAAATACCATGGGTCTACAGGTGCAAAGCCCCATCACTTAGCCCATTTGCACCACAAATGAGAATACTCTCAATGCTACCCAAAACATCAACACCCTTCTTAGCGAGGAATGTATTCTCACAACACCACCTGGAAGTGGCTCTGCCTCCAAACCTGGAACACATTTCCATCCTTGATCCAGGTGGTTCTTCCAGAAGTACCTTCCTCATTAAGAGGGAGCGTTAGAGTTTGTAGCTCAGGCAAATACTTCTGCCATCTTGTACCATGACTTCTTGAACCTGAAGGATGTCTTTCTTTGAGGATTGACTCCCTCCTAAGCCTGCTCACTCCCTTTGAAGCTTGACTCTCTCTGATTCCAAATTGTAGACCTTCTTGGCCCTAAATTTCTGTGCTTGACCTTCACTCCAAGTTTCTCACCTAGATCTCCAATGGCTATCTCATCTCAGCCCTCTAACCATCTCAATCCTTCCTTCTCATCCCTTCTCCTATCACAAGAACACTTTGACCTACCGAGAAGTATTTGCCTAAGCTACAAACTCTAACACTCCCTCTTAGTGAGGAAGGTACTTCTTGAAGAACCACCTAAATCAAGGATGGAAATGTGTTCAAGCTTCGAAAGCAAAGCCACTTCCAGGTGGTCTTGTGAGAATACATCCCTCGCGAAGAGGGAGTGTTGATGTTTTGGGTAGCATTGAGAGTATTCTCATCTGTGGTGCAACTGGGCTAAGTGATGGGGCTTTGAAAACTAACACACCGGTCTGCCTAATCCTAGAGTGCACGGTATATTATGGAAACAACACAAAACCTCAATAGCATAACAATATCAGTCGACATGTAATGGACACAAATTTTGTAGTATAAAACCCTCCTTTGGGCTATCTTCAAGAGTCAAGAGTTGCAACCCATCGTTTTCATTGTTTCCCACTCCCCTATACTCAGTCCTCATAGCAACGGCCCCCAATCTAAATGTTCTCCTTACAGTTATATCTCATTCAATATGTATGGCTTCTTCCATTTATGCTTATTCTATCCACATTCGGATCCACCATCTGAATTCCCCATCAAGATCCCTCTAATCAGAATTTACAGAAATGAATGCAATACAAAGGAGATATGTTGATGCAAAGCACGAGCTTGCCTGATCGCAGAAACAACACAACCTAATAGCATAACAATATCAGTTTGCATGTACTGAACACAAAATTTATAGTATAAAACCCTCCTTGGGCTATCTTCAAGAATTAAGAGTGATGACCCATATTTTTCATTCTTTCTCACTCTTCTATGCTCAGTGCTCAGTAACAATGGTCCCCAGCCATCTACAATGTTCTCCTCACAGTCATATCTTATTCACTATGTATGGCTTCTGCCATTTACACATATTTTGTCTACATTCGGATCTACCAAATGAATTCCTCATCAGAATCTATAGAAATGGATGCAATACAAAGGAGCCATGTTGATGCAGAGCACCAGTTTGCCTAATCTCAGAGTGCACGGAAAATTATGGAAACAACACAAAACCTAATAGCATAAAAATATTAGTGCGCATGTAATGTACACAAATTTTATAGTATAAAACTCTCCCTGGGCTCTCTTCAAGGATCAAGAGTTGCAACCCATCTTTTTCATTCTCTCCCAGTTTCCTATGCTCAATTCTCAGTAGCAATGGCCCCCAGCCATCTACAGTGTTCTCCCCACAGTTATATCTTATTCATTATGGATGACTTCTGTCGTTTACACTTATTCTGTTTACATTTGGATCTACCATTTGAATTCCTCATCACTTGCTGGCATGCAGGCAACCTCTTCTGATTTCAGATCTCTCTTTACGATCCCCTCAGGATTACCTTCCCTCCTCCTTTTAAGTTTGACAGTGATACTAAATTGTTGATAAATTGATAGACACAATATTCGTCTTTTTTTCTTCTTTCTATTCTACTTCAAGTTCAAACTCTGAACAGGGTCCTTTCCCAGTGAGCTTCTCATCGTTGCAACAGTCTCTGGATTGGAGTGCTTCATTGCCATGTTCCACTACACAAATTTACAACATCGTCCATCCTCACCTTCTTCACTGCACTCTGCTCACCATTCCTTCTTGTATATAACTGTTCACCTTACAGTCACAGAGACTTTGGCCTTTGTCTTCCATTCCATGAGCCACTTGATTGCTGCAACCTCATCACTTTCATGGACATGTTCAGCTCCTTCTTGGGCACTATTCTTGTAGCCTTTCATAGCCATGTTGATATTGTTTATACTTTCTTCTACTTCTGTACCTGCAAAAAAATCAAACAACAATCATTATGAGAGGATCAAGACTTCCTTCGAACACCTCCTCTTCTATTCTTCTTGGCTTCCCACTGTAACATTCTCCTCTGGTTCCACTGATGAGCACTCAATCATGTGCCCTTCCTCCATGCAATCAACCATAACTTCTTCCTACTCATGCTTAACTTCCTCCACATCAATCTAGAGGCCTTATTTCGTTGGTTTACTTCCAGCCCGCTAACTCTCATCATCTTTGTCTTTCACGTAGCTGCTCTTCACCTTTAGTTCCTCTCTCGTTCACATTATGTTGTCTAAGGTCTTCTCAGCGACATCATTTCCACCTTCATGGATAAACAAAGATGATGGAATGCATCTCATGAAATGCATCTTCATCAGCAATGCTAACTTCTTTTCAAATGGGCAGAACAAGGCCCTTCCTAAATCTAACAACTTTTTTCATTCTCCTTTACCAAAATAACTAGAATGGCTACTCTATAAAATTCAGCAGTATACTCTTCTATGGATTTATTCTTTAGTTTTAATCTCTCTAGCCTTCCATGCACATTTAAAAATTAAAAGATAATTTGAAGTCATAGACATGCCTCCCTATTCAATGACCATCTTGTCCCACTTATTTGACTGTGTCCTTCCCTCTTTTTGCCTGTTGCAGTATAGATATTCCCACCCTCTTGATGCATGTCCTCTTAATTTTGTGCATGCAAACTTCACATGCTTGGAGTTCTCAACCTGATTGTGGTCAAAGCACTGATGCATATCACCAATCCAGTCCATCAATTTATTTGAATTCAAACTCCCAAAATATGTAAGTATTCAACGACCGCCTTTATGCCAAGCTAATCATAGTTTTGACATCCTCCCCTCTTCTAGCTCTTTGTCAAGGACGTCATTCACATTATGTTGTCTTCTCAGCGACATCATTTCCACCTTCATGGATAAACAAATATGATGGAATGCATCTCCATCATCCTAAACGTCTTTTCAAATAGGCAGAACAAGGCCCTTCCTAAATCTAGCAACCTTGTTTTCATTCTTCTTTACCAAAATAACTAGAATGGCTACTCTATAAAATTCAGCAGTATACTCTTCTACAGATTTATTCTTTAGTTTTAGTCTCTTCAGCCTTCCATGCACAATTAAAAATTAAAGGGTAATTTGAAGTCATAGACATGCCTCCCTATTTCACAACCATCTTGTCCCACTTATTTGACTGTGTCCTTCCCTTTTTACGCCTGTTGCAGTATAGGTCTTCCCACCCTCTTGATGCATGTCCTCTTAATTTTGTGCCTGAAAACTTCACATGCTTGGAATTCTCAACCTGATTGTTGTCAAAGCACTGACGCATATCACCAATCCAGTCCATCAATTTAATTGAATTCAAACTTCCAAAATACCTAGGTATCCAACGACCGCCTTTCTGCCAAGCTAATCATAGTTTTGACATCCTCCCCTCTTCTAGCTCTTCTTCAAGGACGTCATACTCCGACTCATCTTCACTCTTAGCATTCATATGTCTAGTCATTTACTGCATCAACAGCTTTCACTACATCATTCTCATCATCCTGATCTCTTCCCGTACCTCTTCTAACTCGTAAGTTTCCTTTCTGTGCTATATTCTTCTCACTTTCCTGCAACCTCCTTTACAGATCCAAACATCCATCCAATCACTGTGCTGGAGAACTCTCTTCCTCCAACAATTCTACCCAACACTTTCCTTGTTGGAGCTATCCTCACGACAAGTTCAACCCTCTCTGATATCACTTGACGCAGAGCACCACCCTACCTAATCTCAAGAATCAAAATGCACAGCATAATGTAAACAACACAAAACCTAATAGCATAACAATGTTATGCAGCATTCGCATAACACCATTTACATAATGAACATAATTTTGAGTGAAAATGCCTCCTGGGGCATAAAAACTACTTCACAATCAATTTTTTTTATGCAGCATTCGCATAACACCATTTACATAATGAACATAATTTTTAGTGAAAATGCCTCCTGGGGCATAAAACTACTTCACAATCTTTTTTTTTTTTTAATCTTCAAGAATCAAGAGTACATTTATGGACACTCGCAACGAGCTCACAACCTTTCCTCTTCATTCATTCTCACTCTCCTATACTCTCAGTCCTCGTAGTCATTAACAATGGTGCATAACCATCTACAAAATTGTCCCCCCGTGGTCATCTCATTCACTATCCATGGGACTTACTCTCTCTGCACTCATATATACTCTCTGTACTCGTTGGTAATGCAGACACAACCTCTTCTGGTTTCATTTCTCTCTCTACAATCCGCTCAAAATCACCTCCCCTCCCGTTTAAGCTCCACTGCCCTTCCATATCCTCAGGCAACAATCCCGAACACCTATTTTTTCTGGCGATCATAGTTGACCATCTCAACTTCTTTCCGTGTTCACTTTGCTATATAGCTCCTCAAGATTGGATATCATTCAACTTGATGGTGATGCTCAGCTCCCCTTGGCTCATCTACAATAGGCGGTGTTATCTTCAAACAGGAAGTTCCAAAGTTTGGGGAATTTGCCTGGAGTCTTGGCACTACTACTGAAAAACAAGCGGGGGCATTTGCCAAAAGTGTACACATCAAAATCCCAAGATCAACTAGGCCATTGAAAGATGCCGTCACTCCTTGACAGGAGAACCTTATCATGAGAAGAAATTTGAATCCATTGGCAGATACTAGGGAATATGCCAATGTATTGAACTCTTTCGAAAGGAATCTTGCATGGAAGCTAATAGGATCTCTCCCATTAGAGAGAGCACTCCCACTTCTGAACCTATGGAAAGAACCCCATCCTAGAATCAAGAACAGTAAGAGTCAATCATTGACACTACTGTACCAGAAGACCCCTGAGGTCTCAGCAATGGGAACGAGGATTCAGGGAATGTACGCATCACGAATCCAAGAGATGTTGGACCTATTAAAGTGGACATTCAAGGTAGCGGGAGACTCAAATCCATAAATCATGTTTGTGTCAGCATCTTTAGATAATGCTTAGAATATGCTTTTACAGAAATTTTGTATTAGTGTCGAGTTAAAATGCTACTTCTCAATGACTTTGACTCCTAAAGAAATTCAGAATGTCTAGCATTACATGGTTATAAATATCATGTACTGCAGACAACGGGAATCGCGAGCCTGCCCCCCCGTTTCCAAGTACGGTAAATCCTTGTTTCTGTAAATAATAGCTGAGATCATGAAATACGGAGCTGAAACAGAGATCATGAAATGCAGAGCTAGAATAGAGATAATTCTTACCAAGTAACCATATGTCATGGCAGTCTCTGACACTAACGCAACTTATTTGGCCAAAACCAGTCAAATACCAATAATCAAATGCAACCTTCTTCTAGAAAGGCTTGCAAAATTTTACTTACAGCATTTGGCATTAGCAGGGCGCCCCTGTATCCGCCAAACAGAATAGAATGTTCAGGTGGCTGTCGGAAAATCACACGGGTGAGTGAGACTGACAGAATCTCACTTATGGGGACTTATCGACCTACATGCAGCCGAGAAGAAGAGCAAATTTGAGTGCACATCCAAAGTGCACAGAGTCCCAAGAACTGTCCAACAGATCATTTGCAGCCAACTATGTTATCAGTAATTGGAACTGGAAAGGGAAATGAGAATGAAACAAGAAATAGGACAGAAACTTTTGGGGATAATAACTGTTAGCCCGCTCCACTTGATTATTCATGTACAGCTGTAGTGTCAAGATGGAAATGGGGATGAGAACAGGGATGGGACAAGAAATGGGTATTTTGGTAGTCAGTGCAGTGTTAGTGAATTCAATTGTATGCAAAAAGAATGTGATGATTTCAAATTCGTCAGGACCTCCTCAGGGAAGGTGATAATGTGAGTGTCTATTGGTCATGGAGATATTTGAACAAAGTCAAAAAAAGTATTTCTCGCAAAACTGGGACGCGTTACAGATTTGATAAATGAGTCTTCCCAAAAGTGGAGAGGGAAAATCTACCCAAGATAAAACACCTGAAAAGCATAAAATCCCAAAACACACATAGATACCAACAACAAAACAGGCTGGCCTTAAAAAATCCACATACCTCCTTCTGCAATTCTTTCCTTCAACGCCTCCATGTCTTTACCGCTAAATTGAACCCTCTCGATTCCCTCACCAGCCCACGCATAGGCCTTCTGCTTTTACTCCTCCGTAAGTTCATTTCTTGGATTAGGACCCATTTTCATAATCTTGCCCTGACCCTTCCTCTGTTTAGCTGCAATTTCCGGAGCCTTAAACGATTCCACCCCATTCGTAATATTACCCAGAGCAGCTCGAGCTACAATCCCCAATTCGCCCATTCTTAGCACAAGAAAATGATCCAGAGACTGCCCCCCTGGTATTATTCTCCACCTTGTGAGGGCAGATGGAGGTCGCCAGTCCAGAATTTGGAGGCTTCAGCTTGTTTGTGATGGTGGCCAGAGCTTTCCGATCGGATAAATCAGGCTGCTGCGCCTTGAGGCCGCCAGATTTAGGGACAAATAATTTATTTACATTCTCATTGAAGGCAGTGCAGACAAAACCACTGTCCCTAAATCTGGCGGCCTCAAGGCGCAGCACCCTGATTTATCCGATCGGAAAGCTCTGCAATAACCATCAAATAATTTATTTACATTCTCATTGAAGGCAGTGGAGTGGAAAAAGAGACACCCATTGCAGTTATGTTTTGTAATTTCCTTACCTCTTTTTATCTCGGCGTTTTCCTTCTGGAGGGCAGCAAGAGGCTGCGTTCTGACCGCCATTTCTGGTGGAAGGCTCCAATATGGCGATTAATGATTAGTATTTGTGAGTGCTGAGGACTGCTGCGAAAGGAGTTGGAAGGTTTTGCTTATGGCTATCAATGGCCGAGCGATGTTTCAGAGTAGATTTTTCGGCGGCGATATCGTGTGAGAGTGAGAAAGGAAAGCAAGAGGGTTTGGGGTTTTTGAGGAAATATGACCGTTAGAAAGATAAATATTCGAACCGAAAGCCGAAGTGAGATGGGATGATTTTTAAATTTAAAAATAAATGCTAAAACTACAAAATCAACGGCTATGAATTGGAAAAGTAATTCGTCAATTAGCGCCTTAATCACTGGTGGCCCCACAGTCCATTCGACTCTGATTCGGCGTTAGATTCAAGGGAGTTCTGCAAAATCAAATAATTTTAAAGTTTATATTAAAATTATATAATATAATGGACTCGTGGCCCCACAGTCCATTCGACTCTGGTGGCGTGTTCTAGATTTCATTGTATCTTTGTTTTTTCCTTCTGCAGAAATAAACGCATGTATTTTTTGGCAACCAATATTTATATGGCAACAAATATTTATAAGTTTATTGAGCCATAAATAAGCGGTTTAATATATGCTCCCCATTGAATTGACACAGGTACATTATTCACGGTTGGCATATACTACCTTAGCTTATTAATGGCTTGATAGGCTCTCACTATTGAATTGAAACATGTACATTATTTAGCCATTGGCATATACGACTAATGTTTATTAATGGCTCGATAGGTTCGTAAATATGCTTGGCCGCATTTTTTTGAAAGAGAAAGATGCAACAATATGGATTTTTCCATGTATAATCTATATTATTTTTGGAAAACTAAAATGTGATACAAAATATTTATATAATTATTTTTTAAGATGGTCTATATTGAAATTGGGTTTAAAATAAATGTATAGATAAAATTTGATTTCAAAAGAATATTCTTTATTTAATACATCATCTACTAATAATATGAAAAGTAATTGAACAGTTTTCAATTACAAATTAAAAAATAATAAATTTAATTTACAAATCATTTGTTTCCACCTGTTAAACACATTGGATTTGTTTGCAATCTATACAGTCGGGCAATTTGAGCACACAACCCTCACATTGGATTTGTTTGGAATTTATACAGTCGAGCAATTTGAGCGCACAATCCTCTGTTCAAGGGTTAAATTTGAGGCTGGTATATACGTATTTAGCTTTTCTACGCGTAAAATACTATCTATTTCAAAATCTACATGTCATTTGTAACTTGCCAATAATTTTTAAAAATGTCAATATGATGGGCATATTAAAAAATGACAAGTTTTAATATTTGTAAGAAGAGCTTCGGCGTAAATCACATGAAAAAGACCTTTGTCAACGCGTTTCGAACCAACTAGTGTGGTTCATCCATCAGGACAAGTTGAAGAAACAGAACTGGCCTAGCAAGTTAAATAGACTGAGCAGAGACTCCAACGGCTACATAACAGCTATATTTGACTCTAGGACCTAGGCCATAATTATATTAATAAATTTAATCTTATTATTGTATTTTTATAATATTAAGATAATAATATAATCTTTTATTTCTAGAGATAAGAGAAATTAGGTATGATTAATAAATGAGCGAATATTATCAAAAGAAATTTACTTGTTTAAATAACATAATATTAATGGTTATTTTAAAAATTACTATTAAATTATTATTGTTTGAATGACTTCTTTTGAATGAATAATTTAAGTTATATAAATTAATAAATTTAATCTTACTATTAAATTATTATTGTTTGAATGACTTCTTTTTGAATGAATAATTTAAGTTATATATATTAATAAATCTAATCTTATTATTATTTTTATAATATTAAGATAATAATATAATATTATATTTCTAGAGATAAGAGAAATTAGGTATGATTAATAAATGAGCGAATATTATCAAAAGAAATTTACTTGTTTAAATAACATAATATTAATGGTTATTTTAAAAATTACTATTAAATTATTATTGTTTGAATGACTTCTTTAGAATGAATAATTTAAGTTATATAAATAATTATATATTCTTATTAAATTATTTACTAAATATATATATATATGTTTTATTTATTGATGGTATGTTGATTTGTTTATAAAATTATTAAAACCGATCTTAAGGGGTAGTTTGACTAGTAAAAGAGGAAATAATTTAATTTATTTCTAGAGATAATATATATGTATATATTTATATAAGCTATCATTATGCCCATTGGTTATCATAGCTGAAAATAAGAGACTAAATGGTAGCAATCATCATTAAGACTAGACCCAAGAATACATCGTAATTTAGATATATTAATACTAATAACCTAATGAATTAAATAATAAACTACTAAAACAGGAAAAGGACCGTTATCAGTGATTAAATCTACCTAAAAAATAGATTAATACTTTATATATATATTAATGAAAATAATCATAAATAGATACTGGAGGAACCCAAAAAATAGGGAAGAACACAACGCTGCCAACGATGTATATTTTTATAAACAACTCGAAGGACACACTCCAAACAGAAAGCACTTCAGGAATGAGCAGATTGGGGTTGGGGGGGTGGGGGGCAGGAAGCAAACCCCTAAGACGACAGGGCAGGGATCCAACTTCTACTCACCTTCCACCCATCATCTCTGTTGAGATTGATGGGTCCCCACTCAATTTCAATAGCTTCCCTTAACTTGCGATGATGGAACCGATCCACCCTGGCAATGACTTTGGCCTCCTCTATGCAGACATGATGTTTAGTCTTGTCCACATGCTCTGCTAAAGCTGAGGACTTTGTTCTTCCATGCTTCAGGTCCGCTGCATGTTCGCGAATTCTCTGCTGGATGGAGCGCCCTGTTTCCCCTATATAGGGTGTCCCACAAGAGCAAGGAATTAAATAAACACCCTTCATGTCTTTGGGGTTAACAGGATCCTTCACAGACCGAAGGGAATTACGAATGGTTCTGAGGGGCCTGAAGGTTGAGGGAATATCAAACTTTCTAAGGATCCGAGCAATCCTATCAGTGGTCCCTTGGATATATGGAAGATGGACACCTGGATGGCGCTCCTTAGGCTCTTTTTTAATAAACGCTTTTTTGGAAGCTGTAAGGAAAGCCTTTCGACCAAGGTGCCTACTATATCCGTTTTCCTCAAAGACATCAAGGAGGTGGGTTCCCTCTCTATCCAGGTTTTCTTTATCCGAAATCCTGAGGAAACGCGTCGACAAAGGTCTTTTTCATGTGATTTACGCCGAAGATCCTTTTACTTGTCCTGTCATTCTTATGAGGTTCTTTTCCTGCCAATCTCTTGCATACTTTTGTTTCCAAAGCTTTGCCCAGGGGGCTTGAATTTCCTTTATTGATCTCCACCAGATTTTGGCTCCTAGAACTCTGTTAAGTACTCCTGGGTCATGGAGACCTAAGCCACCATGGGCTTAGGTTTGCATACCCTGTCCCATGCCACTAGGGCCCATTTCTTCTTTTCTTCACCTTTCCCCCAGAGAAAGTCTCTTTGAATGTTTCTTATATTGGTAATTACACCATTTTGTGCTGGAATGGCTGATAGCATATAGATAGAGATACTTTGGAGGAT